>JAQPPZ010013284.1:0-58149 GCA_028583015.1 Wollemia nobilis
CTTTCTATGATGAGTTTTTCAAACTAAGAGCACTTGCAAATGAGTAGGCCAAGGTATAGTGCATGAGCTTCAGCAAAATTATTGGTCTGAGTGCCCATGAACTCAGCAATCATGCAACGAATTTTCCCTTGACTATTTCTTATGAGACCACCTCCTCTAGCTTTGCTAGGATTTCCTTTAGAGACCCCTCTATATTTAGTTTGACCCAACCACTATGAGGGGAATCCACTTGACCACTGACATGTTAACTCTTGGAGGAACCCAAGAGGGAATGTCACTCTAAAAATTAAGTGTTTTAAAGATGGATGATTCCCACTAGTCCATGGGATTTTTTGATTGGATGAGGCTAGCATTCTCACTAGAAAAAGATAGAGCTTGAGATAACACTGACTTCGCATCTCTAGCACTTGTACCAAAAATCTTGTTGTTTCTCTCCAACCAAACCTACCAAAGAAAGTGAGGAAAACAAAAAGACCAAAAAGCATAGATTTTTCAGGTTTTGAAACAGATTCGACCATTGATGGCAGGATCCAAGAGATATTCACCAACTTAAGAAAGGAAGACAAGACTTTTGTGGAAAAGGGGCACTCAAGGAAGATATGGATCACATATTCCCAATTGCATTTGCATAAGACAACGGTTAGGGAGACCCAATCCTCTTTGCATGAGATTGTCAATGGTAAAAATCCTATTTAGCGAGGAGAGCCAAA
Source organism: Wollemia nobilis (assembly GCA_028583015.1). Taxonomy (NCBI): domain Eukaryota; kingdom Viridiplantae; phylum Streptophyta; class Pinopsida; order Araucariales; family Araucariaceae; genus Wollemia; species Wollemia nobilis. The sequence continues at coordinate 711 of JAQPPZ010013284.1, forward strand.
ATAAATGGGTGACTTTGGGAATTAAACCTTTCAACCAAATAGTTTTCAATTCGGGCCAAGGATTGACTTCTCTGCATTGGGCATAAAAACCACATTTAACATAGTAGAACCCATTCTCACAAAGGAACCAAAAGGGGTAATCTAACAAATTGGGGTTGCTCGAAATAATGGTAGTATGTAACATGTTAGAAATGGTAGAAATATAGGGGCTTGGGCAATGTTAATATTATTAGAAGGAAATGGTTTCCATTTGGCATTGTTAATGTTTCTAGAGAGGAAATTACACACCTTGGAGCCAAACAACCAGTTGGTAAGCAGCTTAACACAAGTGAGATTTGTAATTCTGATCAAGGGTTGATTACTCAGCCATCTATCCTCCCAAAAGTTGATTGAAACACCATTTCCCAGATACCACCTGATTCCAAATTTGAGGATGGATCTGGTTTTTATCATAGAATTCCAAAAACATGACCCAAAAGGAAGTGGTTCATTACAAAGAAAATACCGTTATTGAAGATATTTCTCTTTTATGGTTTTTATTCCAGGTAGCACACTCATTATGGATAATCCTCCACCCTTGCTTGCCAATGAGAGCAAAATTCATTTTGCCAACTTTCCTAAAGCCCAACCCGTCCTAGTTTTTCTTCGAGCATATCTTGTCCCAAGCTACCGAGGGATTCTATTGGTGTTTTTACTCCCTGACCAGAGGAATTTCATTGGCATCTACTCAATATTTTTGTATATAGAGGTAAGAGCTATAAATACAGACAAGATGCCCTGAAGGCAAGCTTGCACTAGAGTCGCTTTAGCTGCTCGACTGATAAGACACCCTTTCCAACCTACCAATTGTTTTTGGATTATTTCAAGAATATTATTCCATATGTTTGCAAGAGTCTTGCAATGGAAGAGGGGCATGCCTAAATAAGTAGAAGGAAGACTTGAGATGTTGTAATCTAGGATTCTGGTAATCTTTTGTTGCCTGTCAATAGGGGTATTCAAAATATAGTTTACTTTTTTGGAAATTGACTTTTTACCCTATTGCAAGCTTGTAAGAATTTAGGATAGCTTTGATTTCCTTTGCTTCAGGAACTTATGATTTGGTATCTAATATCATATCATTTATAAATTGTTGCTGCATAACTGGATGGGAGATTGATGACGCTTTTATGCTAGAGATAACACCATTAGAGCATGCAGATTTGAGCGCCCTACCTAGGGATTTCGTAAGAATTATGAACAAATAGGGGGACAAAGGGACCCCCTACTAGATTTCTTGATTGCTTTTAAAATATCCAGTTGTAGTACCATTTACTATTATAGAAAACCATGTGGTAGATAAGCATTCCCGTATTAGGGTAATCCAATCTAGGTGAAAACCAAACTTTCCCAACACAGTACATTAAAAACTCCATGAAACTCTGTCAAAAGCTTTATTGATATCATATTTGAGTAATAAGCTTACCTCTTTGTTCTTAGAAGCAGAATGGAGCAGTTCGTGAATGGTTATGATTTCATTAGTTATGAGTCTTCCCTTGATCGAACTACTTGGGCACAAATCAATGATATCAGGTAGAAGCTTCTTAATTTTTTTGGCAATAGTCTTAGTTAGAATTTTGTAGACAACATTGCATAAGCTAATCGGCATGTAGTCAAAGATGGTTCTACAGTGCTAAGTCTTTGTAACAAGAGTGAGGAAGGTGGAATTGAAGTCTCGTGGGATACGTTTGGAAGCATCTTGACACATTTGATTAACCTGAATCCTGATACTTTCTAATTTCTAATTGGTCAAGGATACATTATTAGGTAAAATAAATCATAGGTGGAACTTAGAGGTTCCATTTGACCATAATATTATCCAAAAAAATTAACACAACCTTCACTTTGTGCCTATGAATCTTTTTAAATTCAAGCTAAGATCTTGGATACTCAAAGCACTTTATGCTAACCATCTTGCTTGCAATTCATATGATATATGAATAACATGTTGTAGAAGAATTCACCTACTGTAGCTCCTACCAAAATGGAAAAAGGACTTGCATCCAAGAATTTTAACCTAAGATCCTCCACAAAGCAATATATTTGCTTAAGCATTATAACCAACTTGGTCAATCCCACCTTGTTGTCTAAATCCTACACACCTCCGTAGATAACACTTGGTTAGCCTAGTAAAGATGATTTGTGCACTATTGTAAAAGGAAGGGACAACCTCTCAAACTAGAGGCCTCCCTCCACCAATACTTATAGTCTTTCCCTTGTCCAAGCTGGAAAATACTCAGGATGTAATGCTAGCAAGACAAAAAAAATAAATTATTGCTTTCAATCAATAGAAGCCTAGAAACAAAGTAGCAATTAATTTTATTTTATTGACTCTAAATTAATTTAAAATCTTTAGCAAATGATATTAAGTTACAATCAAATGTCAATGTTGTAGGTGAACTAAAATATTCAACTTGAAGCAAAATGAATCAAGCAACTAACTTGAGAAAATGTTTATAAATAACTCAGATCTATTTGGTCCTTTTAAATATTATTTCATGTGTACAAATTATACAAATATATTAAACAACTTTTTAAAGTCCAATATATTTAGCTAACTTTGTTTGTCGAATATATTTAAGTTTCTTGCTCAAAAAATATTAAACATAATATTGTATACATTCTTATAGAAAGCTCTACAATTCATAGAAAATTTTTAATATTATTTTTTTGGAAATCTAATAGTGTTTAGACATTTAACAAAATGAAGGTTTATCCTTGAAAAAATCTACATGACAAGAAATAATAAAACTAAGCAATTTCAAAACTTGTATTCTTACATTATGTTTCTTGAGTATTACATATTTTGAAACCAAAGTGTCGTAAAGGTACAAACAACATATGATTCATGGACTAAAAATTCATAGAGGTTAAGAACGACCAAAGTGTTAAACCTATAGAAGAAATAATCAAAATAAACTTGTGCAAATAAGAGTGACACGAAAGCATCCAAGAAATTTTTATTATTATTCTTATATTAAGGTTTGTTAATATAACAATTATGGGTAAGTATTTCAAATGGTTGTTCGAGTAACTGCCATCCTTTGTGTATAAAATACAAGAGGAGAGAAGAAAAAGTGATGTGCATATAGATTTAAGAAGGGAAGAGGAAGAGAGAAAGATAGGGTGGAGGTTCTAGTTACTTATCTTTGCATGGGAACCAAGGGAACAAAGAAAAAAATATTAATTGATAATAACATCACCTTGAATTTGTTCTCTGTGTTTAAATGGTAATTTCATTAAATGTTATAGGTTGGATAGACTAGTATTTGTGTAATATTGCAGGTGAGGACAAGGTATGATTGTAGTTTGTGTGAAAACATCATTCAAATAGGAATTGTCATTTAAAAAGATATAGTGGAATTGGTCATTTGAGGTAGTTGTCTGATTAACAACTGATCATTCAAGTGGAATTTGCATTGTCCAAGTGGATGTAGTTTAAGTGTTGTCGTTCAAGTAGAAGTTACACATTTAAGTGGAAGTTGCACCATGCCATACAAGTGGAAGTGTCATTCAAGTGGAAATTGCACCATGTCATTCGAGTGGAAGTTGCATTGGGCCGTTCTAGTGGAAATTGCACCATGTTGTACAAGTGAAAGTTTCATTCAAGTGGAAATTGCACTGTGTTGTTCAAGTGAAAGTCAAACCATGCCATATGAGTGGACATGCAATTCAAGTGGAAGTTGTACCAACTTGGAAGTGTTGCTAACATATAATATTAACACACTATCTTTTGCTCTTTCTCTCTTGGGATACTTTTATCTTGTGGTAGTGCCATCTTGTTCCATTGTTGTCTTGAGACTACCATCTTAGTAAGTGGTATCTTACCAATTGTAATTGTGCCATCTTACCAATTATTATGTTACCATATTGGCAATGTTGTCTTGCCAGTATTTTCATCTAGTGTGCATAAATTATTGTGTGTAGATCTTATCAGTCTTACCAATTTTTGTGTTACCTATCCCTGAAATGAAATTTCCTTGAGCTAAATTAAGCCTCGACTGATACTTACCTTCATGCTTTATGGATTTTAAAGAATCCTAAAGCAAGTCAATTTGTCTAGGTATCATTAGGGTGTCATATAGGCTTGCTTTAGATGGAGTCTTTTTTAGTTCATCAAATATATTGAAGCCAAGACCATCAACCTGTTTCATTTGTTCCTTTGTAGGTTAATTAAACCTTGATATGTATTGTTAAGTTGCTTCAATTTATTGTAGTTTAGTAACTGAAGGATATCTAATTTTATCTCTAAATTACTCTTGGGTTTTAGCTTCTTTTCTTGGCCTTTGTTGTTCTTCAACCAACTTTTGTGTTGAATATGGGCTTGACTTATGAGCGGCATGAGTGACTTCCTTATTTTGTTGCTCCTAATCATAAGGCACCCTCAAAGGGTCCATTGTTTTAGGATCAACTTACAAAGACCTTTTCCCTGATCTTGTCACGACTGCCACTTACTCAATTGATGGTATCATAAAGTTATGGTCCATATCCCTCATCATATTTACCTACCCCTTTTAAGTTCTTTCAACATTTTCAATTACAACACTTTTTATATGATGTTGATGCATCATACAAGAATTCTCACCGTGAGGATCATTACATGTTGAGCACCAATACTCTAACTTAGGATTTGAAATAGATGTTTTAGCCTCTTGTTTGTTATATATTGTATTATATTTTTTAGTAGTTCTAGTGGTGGAAGTTGCTTGATCTTTCATTACATGATAAAACCTTCTAGGTTTAAAATTTCTCTCAGCTTCTCTTCTTTTCATTGCAGTCGCCTCATTTGCTAAGTTTTTCATAACATTAGTCATATTTTGCATGGCAATTATTTGAGCATCTAGGGCTGGTAATGTGGGTATAACATGGGGTGTTGGTAGTGTTGGAATAGTAGAGGGTATTGGTAATATCTAAGGCATTGGTGGTATAGGCCAGGTTAGGAAATTGATGGCCAAAGTAATGGCTGAGTGGGAAGTTCTTGTAGTAGGAACTTGTGACTGTAGTTGGGAAAATTCTAAAAAATATTTGCATTACAATATTTGGAGGTAATCTACCTATTGTAATTAGGTCTTTTTCTACAGTTAATGCTTCTTGAAAAATATTTATTAGCATGACTACCATGGTGTTTGATTATATTCTTTATTGCATGGTAATGGGAAACTTTTCTATTGCTCAACCATTCATAGTTAGTTTAATCAACCTTCATCGAAAGTCATCAAATTCTAAAGCATTTCAAGACTTCCCCTGGTTGAATTAAGTTCATTCATGGACCACTCACACATTTCACATATTAAGCAAATTTTATGTATAGGGAGGAAAACACCTTGCATAGTCCTTGGCATTAAGCAAAAGTCACCTTGCTCATCCTATCATTTATGCAATAAATAACAGCCTGAGAATCAACAAAAGGACAAGTTATTTAAAAACAAAAAGAAAAACAAATAAAAAAAGATACAAAAAGAAAAGGGACAGAAAACAAAAGTAAAGCCTCAAGATTCTTATCAAAAATCTTGAATCCTTGATGTCCTCAGGTCCACAAATAAAACCATGGGGTAATTGCCATCTCCAACAATAGGCTATAGATGCCTGACTGGTAGTGGAGTACACATTACAAGTGGTGACACATCTGTCACATTAGCGACCATATATCACTGCATGCTTGTGGATGACCTAGATTAATTGGCTAAGTTTACAACAAGTTAGTCCAATCTTCCTCAAAATGGATAAAATGAACATCATATGCACACAAACTATGGTGTTTGAATTTCTATAAATTATTTTAAACATCTATCATGCTTGAGAATTAGGGGTGAACAACATCACCACTAACTCTGCCTACAAAAAGTGTTCTCTTCACTATGTTTATACATTCTCATTCGTTGTATATTCCACATCATCAGTTACATTCTATCTATAGGTGTCTTTTACATTCCTATTAGTTTATACATTCTATATTTTCTTACTCCACGTTACAATACTTGGTTTATGTGACCATTCATCTATTGTTGAGTAATAATAACAATTGAGATAGTCAAAGATTCAATGCAGATTCCTACTCACCTCGCTATGTTTTGCATTTAATATGTACATACATTTTCATTTCTTACATACATACATACTCATATATGCATATTCACGATCAATCAGATCTATGCTACATATCATCTATCTTTTATCATATCACATCATAAATAAACAACCACATATATTTAAATTCATATACACATATATCATACATATCATACACATTACATCATTGTAGATAATCAAGGTAAACTCATCATGTATATGTCATATAAAAATTATCAATATGTACATAATCAAAATTTCTCATAGGCTACAAGGTATATATGCTATGCTATACGTCACCTCATCGATAACTACTATAATATACAAAATTAGTGGCACTCTTTCCACATCAACAAAAACAAGCACATCCTATCTCAACTTTGTGCCTCACCAGGTGTCTCGCCACTCCCCTCCCATCGGGTAGGAGGTTCCTCGACCACCCTCGACCCTCCACCGCTACTCTATCATGGAGCAAACTCTCGCTTATGGCACCACAATTGACTGTGCGCTCCTCCCATTCTGAAGAGGAGCAAGTGCAAGTTTATTTTTGTGTGGGCAGCTAGCCCATGTAGTGGCCTAGCCGAAGCTAGGGTGCGGGCCAGCAAGTGACACCGGTTTGAATCTCAATGGCGAAAACAAGAGGACAATAATTTTTGTTGGATTAATTATTCTATAAGGGTAAGGTATGCTTGCTTAGGGAGTCATAAGGTGATTATTTTATTATTTTTTATTTTTGAATTAAAAAGGATTGCATGGAGCAATTAAGGTTGTTTGAATTAAAAAGGATTTTTACCTAGTGCTATGTGTGGTGTATTATGTTATGGTCTTGTTGAATAATTGAGGTGCATTGAAATATTTTATTTTAAGTAGGAGGTATAAGGTGTATAAGGAATTTATGTGTGTAATTTATGGTTTTGTTGGGTTGAATTTTATTTTGCAAGATTAGGAGTAATAAGGTGTGATAAGTTGCTTGACATTTTATTATAACGCTTGTATTGTGAAAGGAAGATATGAAATATTTTGTTGGGTTCTAATGATTTATTTTTTAGAACAAAAGAAGAGTGATTGAATATCAATTTCAGATTTCATTGAGCATATCGTTTTGAAAAGAAAGTTCATGTGGATGTTTTGAGAGAGTATCTTGCAATCTAACCCTTGAAGTGGTACTAGAAAAATCAATTATTTGTGAGACATGTTTTTGAAGACATATCTCCACAAGAGCAAATTAAGAGGTATGGGCACATCATTCCTTGTTTAAAGAATTTTGTTGAAGTGAATATTTTGGAACATAAGATGGAGATAAAAGGATTGTTTGGTAAGCATTGTTAAAAATATTTGAGTTAGGATTTGTGCTTCATTATTGAATGATTTTGGAAATATTTGGAAAATAGTTTGAGAACAAGTTGTGATTTCATTGTTGAAAGAGATTGAGATGCTTGTACTAGAGATTGTGAACTACTTGTGCTAGGGTTGAAGATAAGTTAGTGCATCATTGTAAAACCTTTTGAACATTGGGTTGAGAAATATTGATAGCAATTATAAAAGTGTTTGAGATCATTTTGTGAGGAAAAATCGTGCATTAGTATGATTGATATATGAGAGAAAACTTGCAAGAAAGATAGACCAATTTTGTGAAACAAGTTATATATTATTTTGATTTGATTTGAAAGGGATTCTGCAAGTGATAGAGATTGGTTAATTGAGTACAAGATTTGTGAGTGTGAAACATATTGAGTTTTTGATAGAGCATATAATTCTCTATATGTTCCAGAGGTTAAATGAATTCTAAGTAGAATTTATCTGTATGAAGAAAGCTTTTTTTAAAGAGATTTAAGTTGTGTTTGTATGCAAGATTTGGAAATATTTGAGCAGGTTTTGTGAGCAACATTGAAGGTATACTTGAGCAAGTCTTTGAGAAGGCTTGAGGGTAGATTTGAGCAAGTCTTTGAGAAGGCTTGAGGGAAGATTTGAGCAAGTATTTGAGAAGGCTTGAAGGCAGTTTTGGGCAAGTCTTATAAGAAGGTTTGAAGGGAGATTTGGGTAAGTATTGAGAGAAGACTTGTAACAGTTTTAATACAAAATTGTGAGCAGAGATAGAATATATTTGTGCTAGACTTTGGATGGTTTTTGGTGCAGATTTGTGAGCAGAGTTAGAGTAGATTTGTGCTAGACTTAGGATAGGGTTTGGTGTAGATTTAAGATAAAGTTGAGATCAAGTTTTGGAGGTGATAAAGCAAAGAGGATAGATGTCTCCAGTGGATAGGGGTCCATCAAACAGTGTAGTGGGGATAGAGGTCTCTTATGGAGAGATATCCACAAGCCAAAGTAGTGGGGAAAAAAGTATTCTAGAAGTTCATCAACTAGAGCAGAGGGGATAGAGTTCTCCTATGGAGTGAGATCCACAAACCAGATCAGAGAAGGGATAGAGTTTCCTATGGAAATATATTTGTGAACCAACTGGGAATATAGAGTTATTTTTTGGATAGAGATCCACGAACCAATTGAGGAGATATAGTTCTCCTGGATCAAGTTCCACAAACTAGAGCAAAGGTAAAAGAGTTCTCCTATGGTGAGATATCTATGAACCAGAGTAAGGGAAAAGAGTTCTCCTACGGAGAGAGATCCACAAACTAGAGAAAGGGGATAGATTTCTCTTGTGGAGAGAGATCCACAAATTAGAGCATTGGAAATTGAGATCTCCTTTGGACAGAGGTCCATAAACATTATAATAGGGAATTTATTCCCAAGAGATTTGTTGAGAAATTTTAGAAGAAATATTTTCTCTATGGACGTAACCCACATTAGGTGAACCACATTAAATTTGTGTCTCTCATGTGTGTGATGATTTATGCATTTCTTTTATTACTGCTATTGATATTACCATTGATAATATTGGATAATATTATTTGGGAAAGAAAAGTAAAAGTTGATCTTATACAGTTCACCCTCCCTCTTAGTATAATCCTATTTTCTTCAATTGGTATCAGAGTGGGTTCCTTACAAAAAGTATAACAGCTTGAATGAATATATTACAAGAACATAGATGGCATCTCAGAATGGATCTTCATCAAATAAGGCACCATTGTTTGATGGAAACAATTATATTTTTTGGAGCATAATAATAAATACTTACTTGATGGCACAAGGATATGAGACATGGCAATCCATTGAGGATGGGTTCACACCTACAACTACTCCTCCCATAGATAAATATGGTAAGATGTTACATGTGAATAATTCCAAGGCTATGAATGGAATCTTAAATGAATTATGTGAAGTAGAATTTGTGAAAGTTATGCACTGTAAAGCAACAAAATATATATGGGAAAAATTGAAGCAGACATATGAGGGAGATAAAAAGTTCAAGATGGCAAAACTACAAAATCAAAATAAAAGGTTTGAATATTTGAAGATGGAATATGAGGAAGATATTGCTATATACTTACTTCATGCGGATGAGGTTGTTAATACCATGCGTGGACTTGGGTTTAAAATTGAAGACTCCAATGTTGCTCAGAAAGTATTAAGGTCACTTCTTATGAGGTATGATGGAAAGGTTTCAACTATAGAAGAGATGAGAGATATTGAAAAGTTGACTATGGATGAGTTACATGGAATTCTCACAGCTTATGAGATGAAAATAGTAAAGTATTCCAACTCCAAAAAAGAGGCATCTTTCACAACTTCAAATAAGACAAAAGATAAGAGATCAGAATCAAGTGGTGATTCAAGAAGTAATGAAGAAGCTAACTATGGGAGAAGAAACAATGACTCAAGAAAGCACAAAGGTATGAAAATAATGAAATGTTTTAATTGTGGTAATTTTGATCACTATGCATATAATTGTCTAGAAGCTAGAAGCAGTAGCAATGAAGAGAAATATGTTCATAAGATAAAGGAAGTAGGAAAATCTAGGTATGAAAATAAAAATAGGTATGGACAAGGCAAGCATGAAAATAAGTTCTTTCAAAGGCACGAGAAGAGTTTCTATGTTAACAAGACAAGGAGAATCAAATAGGTCATGAGTGAAAAGTTAGTGGTAAAAGAGTTAGAATGTGAAAGATTAGAACATGAGATAGTTTCACTAAGGATAGAAGTGAAAGATTCTAAGGACAAGCTACACAGTTTTGGGAAAAGTTAAAAGACTTTGTAGAAGATTATCAATGCACTAAGAGACCAAAGGGTTTAAGACAATATTTCTTTAAAGGACATTGTTTTTCATGTAACCAGTTTGATCACAAGTCTATGCATTGCATGACTCATGGAAAGAAAGAGTATGACCTCACTAGAAGGAATGTCAACTCTTTCAAAGATGGATATCTCTTCCAAGGGTATTGCTACTCTTATAATCATGTTGGTCATAAAGTGATTCACTGTAGGGTTCATGATAGAAATTATTATGGCTTCACCAAGAGAAACTTCAAGATATTTGCACCTTCCAAGAACTACAACATTAAGTGTTGCAAGTGTAATAATCTTGGGCATAAGGCCAAGTGGTGTAGAACAGAGTTTCCAAAGCTTCCAAAGATAAACAAGAAAAGGAACACTCAAAAGGATCAAAAGGGTATGTTGAAAAGGAAGGTTGACAAAGAAAAAAACATTATATACCGGGAGTAGAGATATTCCCACCCAAAAATTTATCACCTCAAGGAGATGAGGTGGGGAGGGGGCTAAGCTAAGAGTCTTATATTTAGCCCCAAAGGAGTCCCTTTACCATTGATGTCAAAGGGGAAGAGATTTGAGTAAGGGGAGAGCATTCAATCAAGAGGAGTAGTTTCTCAAGGGGAGCATATTTGGAATCCAATTATTGGAAAAGGAATTTTTAGAAAGGATTGCCATCAATGACAAAGAAGAGCATTATTGGAAATTTTGAGTATATTTTTGTCATTGATGTCAAAGAATTAATGTCATAAGTTGATGATATTAGTTGTTATTTATGTCAAGGAAAATAGATGTTTAATGGTTTTACCATGGTGGTGCTTGCAAAAGAAAAAGGCAGATGTTTTATGGTGGCAAAGACCTTATCCAAGGAAAAGGTCCAAAGGAGAAAAAAAAATTATAATATTTAAATCTATGAAGATTTAAATAATTATAATAATTAAAATATTAAAAGATCCCAAAGGTTAAAATATAAATTATAATATTTAAATCTACATTAAATTTAATTATTATAATAATTTTAAAGGTTTATTTGGGCACCAATGTTGCAAATTTGCAAATACCTCCCCAAGCGCCAACGTGAAGGATCATAAGGGAAAATGCATATATATAACATAAAGTTTATTGCAAAGTGTTGTGGAAATGATTATGCAAAAATTCAAATTAATGCATGTGTGAAATTCGTGAAATTTGAATGCATCTCGTTCATGGTCGTGGAAGAAAGGACAAAGGGGCTGGCTCTTTTCAAATTCAAAATCGAGAGAAATCGAGGTGACGGTGAAAAAGAAATCCCATCTGGGCAGCTAGCCTAGACGATAGATCCCTTGGCGCTAAATCATTGCAACAGGGAGATCTCATGTTCGAGATGCAATGGAGGCAGAGAGTAAAGGTTTTTTGTTGAAAAATATTTTTGCACCGAAGACATGGAAAAAAGTAGAGCAAGTGAAAGTTTATTTTCATGTGGGCGGCTAGCCCATGCGGTGGCCTAGCCAAAGCTATGGCACAGGTCAACAAGCAATGCTCATTTGAATCTCGACGATGAAAACAAGGGGGCAATAATTTTTGTAGGATTAATTATTTGCTAAGGCTAAGGTATGCTTGCTTAGGGGGTCATAAGGTGATTATTTTATTATTTTTTATTTTTGAATTAAAAAGGATTGCGTGGAGCAATTAAGGTTGTTTGAATTTTAAAAAAAAATTACCTAGTGCTATGTGTGGTGTATTATGTTATGGTCTTGTTGAAAAATTTAGGTGCCTATACTTTATTTTAAGTAGGAGGTATAAGGTGTATAAGAAATTTATGTGTGTAATTTGTGGTTTTGTTGGGTTAAATTTTATTTTGCAAGATTAGGAGTAATAAGGTGTGATAAGTTGCACCTAGTTTTTGTAGGTGAGTTGGAGAGGAGAGGGCAATCCTCCAAGGAAGGTCTCAGGTTCAAATCTCCACCCTACCAAAAAGCTGAATTGGGTATCCAAAATCCAATTTATAATGTTGGTGCGGGTAGGGTCGGGTGCGACTCTCGGGTGACTTTGACGGTGTAGAACCCCTTGTTCGTGGTCTCTCATACCAATGCGGCCCCACAAGGGGTTTTTCACTTAAAAAAAAAAGGTGCGATAAGTTGTTTGAAATTTTATTATAACCCTTGCATTGTGAAAGGAATGTATGAAAGGTTTTGTTGGGTTTTAATGCTTTATTTTTTAGAACAAAAGAAGAGTGATTGAATATCAATTTCAGATTTCATTGAGCATATCTTTTTGAGAAGAAATTTCATGTGGATGTTTTGAGAGAGTATCTTGCAATTTAACCCTTGAAGTGGCACTAGAAAAGTCAATTATTTGTGAGACAGGTTTTTAAAGATATATCTCCATAAGAGCAAATTAAGAGGTATGGGCACATCATTCCTTGTTTAAAGTATTTTGTTGAAGTGAATATTTTGGAACATAAGGTGGAGATAAAAGGATTGTTTGGTAAGCATTGTTGGAAATATTTTAGTTAGGATTTGTGCTTCATTATTGAATTATTTTGGAAACATTTGGAAAATAGTTTGAGAACAAGTTGTGTTTTCATTGTTGAAATAGATTGAGACACTTGTGCTAGAGATTGTGAACTACTTGTGTTAGGATTGAAGACAAGTTAGTGCATCATTGTGAAACCTTTTGAACATTGGGTTGAGAAATATTGATAGCAATTGTAAAAGTGTTTGATATCATTTTGTGAGGAAAAATTGTGCATTAGTGTGATTGATCTTTGAAAAAAAACTTGCACGAAAGATAGACCAATTTTGTGAAACAAGTTTTATACTATTTTGATTTGATTTAAAAGGGATTTTGCAAGTGATAGAGATCGGTTAATTGAGTACAATATTTGTGAGTGTGAAACATATTGAGTTTTTGATAGAGCATATCATTCTCTATATGTTCCAAAGGTTAAATGAATTCTAAGTAGAATTTATCTATGTGAAGAAAGCTTTTCTAAAAGAGTTCTCCTGTGGAGAGAGATCCACGAACCAGAGTAAGGGGAAAGAGTTCTCCTGTGGAGAGATATCCACAAATAAGAGCAAGGGGATAGAGTTCTCCTATGGAGAGAGATCCACAAATTAGAGCATTTGGAATTGAGATCTCCTTTGGACAGAGGTTCTTAAATATTGTAATAGGGAATTTATTTCCAAGAGATTTGTTGAGAAAATTTAGAAGAAATATTTTCTCCATGGATGTAACCCATATTGTGTGAACCACGTTAAATTTATATCTCTCATGTGTGTGATGCTTTGTGCATTACTTTGATTACTACTATTGATATTGCATAATATTGAATAATATTGTTTGAGAAAAAAAAGTAAAAGTTGATCTTATATAGTTCACCCCACTCTCAGTATAAGCATGTGTTCTTCATGCACCAACAACATAAGTGCCCATGCAAATCAATGCTCATGCTCGACTACATCGTACAACAATCCCATCAAACTCTATGAAAATTGATAACCTAACACATCGGGCACCACATGGTTGGCTATAACAGTCATAGCCATGTAGTGTCTTAATGATATCATCTAATCACGATAGCAATCCTCATAAGCTATCCCTCCATTGGTCATATTCACCTCTATCCATTTGTCACCCAACAACTGTTGCAACATTACCTTCCTTTATGTAAGTCCTTCAGCAATAATTGTTAGCCCCTCCATAGGCAATTGATAGATTAAGTATACATCCTCTAATGTAATTGTCATCTCCCCTGTTGGAAGATGGAAGGTGTTATGATATGGATCCCAGCGCTCATATAGAGTCCGTACATATGTGTGATCACAATGCACTATTTACATATATATCACTCCATGCAAGCCTACATCTCGCAACCATTGTCCATCCTTACCAATCAACATGTCCTTTAGATCCTCCAACAAAGGATAAAATTGATACCTCAAGTCTATCTCCTTCACTTGTTTCACATGTAAATTTTTATTAGTCTTAACATACATGCTTTTCATTCTCATAAACACATTCATCCATGCATTCACACATCATAAATCGTGCCCCACACTAGCACACACAAAAAAATCCCGTACAACTATGGGTATTTTTTAATACCCATTTGACTTGTTTGGACACACATGTCCAAAATTTCCAAAATAAACCCAACCCACATGCAAAAACAAGTCCACGCACATACACACTATAAAATGTGCCACGATACACAAACACAAAACCAAAGGTATTTTTGGATACCCATTTGGATTTTTGCACACATTTCATGAAATTTCACATTTTTTCACAATCAACACATGCCAAACCACGACCACGCACACATTGTAAAACATGCCACAACTCGTAAACACAAAACCAAAGGTATTTTTGGATACCTATTTGGATTTTTTGCACACATCTCATGAAATTTCATAAAATTTCACACTCAACACATGCCAAACCACAACCACACATGCACACCGTAAAATGTGCCACAACCCGAAAACACAAATCAAAGGTATTTTTGGATACCCATTTGGTTTTTTTGCACACATATCATGAAATTTCATAAAATTTCACACAACATATGCCAAAACCACGACAACACATCCAAACCATAAAACGTGCCACAATACGTAAACAAAAGAAAAAGGGTATTTTTGGATACCCATTTGGCTCATTTGTATATACATAACTTCATTTTTCAAAAGTATCCACTCACAACACATCAAAATAGCAAAATTACATTCACACACATGCACCTTGAAATGCATGCTAAAAAAAAACAAAAACACCAAACATACGCACATTCACACACAAAATAATTCACCCATCATTTTCTATTCATCCTACATTTTTTGTTTCTTTTATTTCTAAATTTAAAAAGTTCCTAGGGTTCCTTTTTTTTTTAAATTCACAAAATACAGGTTTCGAAGTCCACTTACCCATACTACGCTCCTGCTATTGTGTCCTTGCATTGCATCTGTAGCCATCGTCTGCTTCATCAATCTGCAACCCAAAAACACCTCATTGCAAATCCCTCTTCCTTTTCTCCACTCTCTCAATTTGCATGCACGTAAATGAGGCACGTACCTTGCGATTGACCCTTTTATAGAGTTGTGTGGTTGCATGGTACCATGCAATTCTAACATAAGGTTGAGTCACATGGTACCATGTGACCCATCCTAAAATACTTCTAAACCCACACCTTGGCCCCATAGGGTGACCTTCACTGTCATGTCATGTAAATTCCTCATTCTCTCCCATTTTCTTGGACTTTCAACCTTTCTTTCACTTCATTAACCACTTTGTCAAGTGTTTCATTGTTGATTCAAACGTTCACCTCTCATCGTCTCATCGCTTGAGGGGGTAGACATCAAACAATAAAACTGCTTTATGCATGATCAATAACCAAACACTCAATACCAAAAATTGTGTTTGCTCAAGAACCTTTACCAGAGATTAGCTCAAGCCCTCCTTTGTTGGTAAAACTCCAAAGCAGAATTTCTCTTCTCAACAAAATTCCAATTCAAATGAACATTTGATAGGCCCAATGCCTAAGCTTGTAAGTTAATCATAGATTTCCTTCTTTGGGGTGGCAGTTGTAAGACTACTCACAAATGAAGCACCTAACAGAAACCTACCAAGGATTGAACATTTTATCAAATCAAATCAAGCTAAATAATGCATCATAGGAAAAGTTTCAAAGATATTTTCTCCTTCTACAATTGGGATATTTTACATTGATCAGGACAGTAACACAATATTGTGTCTACTCTCCCAATAATCATCATGGTACGACAAAGACCATCATCATCCACAATCACCCATATTCAGTTCCTCTTCTTCAAAATCAAACCATCATCTGGTATCATAAATTTTTGCACTGCCTCGTATCTTCACACAATGCAATACAAAAAGGGGTAAACATAGACACCTAAAAGTTGCACATTATCATTTTTTCTCATCTTCACTACTGATCAATTTTCAAAACCCACAAAAATTGCATAAATTAGCCTCATAATACCTTGCATTTATTAAAGTGCTATTAATAAGCTCCTTGGGCCACTTAAGCCATTTTCTATGCTTAACCTTGGTCCTCATACGAGCACCCTCAAAATCTTAACCATGGTAAAGCTTTACCTTGGTCAAAAGTCACTTTATAGTTAAAGTGCCCTTAAAGGGGTAAGCACATGTTTAATTAGCCTAATCAAGGTTAACATTAACCTTTTGTTCACACATGCATGCACCCATGATATTTAGAATATATTAATCTTTAAGGTATGGGAAGGGATGAGTCACCCTCCACCTCACCCCTTTGACCTTGGTCTAACCTATGATTAATCTAATCAAGGTTAACATTAACCCTTGATCACACATGTGTGCACCCATAATATTTAAAAGATCTTAATCTTTAAGACATGGGTGAAGGATTCTCTCACACAAACCACTCATGAGTCCTAATGCCCAAGAGACACCTCATAGGGGACACCTCATCTCCTCCCCAACCTCTCAAAATTTTATAAATAGTGGCTCTTTTCCTCTATTTTAAAACCACCTTCATATCACATAATAAAACTATAAAAATTAAGAGTAAGGAGGCTTATTTTGTTGATCAAATTCTTCTGAGGATTGCGATGGAGCACTCTAGCGATGGCGGTGGAAAATTTTATTTTTTTGTGGATGAGAAAGTTGGGTTTGGCACTAGCGATGGCGATGATCCAGAGGAGAACCCTTCAGGTGGTAAGGATGGTGGTTTCAAAGTCACGGGCATCGATGATACAGGTATTTCCCTTCTTGAAGGTCAAACTGCTAGCTGTATTTCTTCTCAAGTGGCTTTCGAATGTCAGACAGCTAGTGGAGCCTTGGCTGACCAGACTTGAGGCCCTCCCCTCAAGTCTTATGCTGATAAAGTCAGAAATTAGGGATATGTGTCCTCTTCAGACCCTATTTTATGGATAAAGTATCTATTCCTCTTGTTGTTATGGATTCACTTCTCAGTCATGGATCCTTATCCCTCATAGCGAAATTTTTTGGAGATCATCTTGATATTGAATCAATCAGGAAATGGGCTTCAATCAAATGGCGACCTAGCGAGTCCATGGAAATCAAGGCCATGTCCAGGGATTTCTTCTTTATAAGTCTCAACAACGCTCAAGATACCAATCATATCCTATCAGGTGGGCCTTGGTTCTATCGACATAGAATCTTATTTCTTTGAAGGTGGGTGGAGGATTTCAATCCAAAAACTCAATCTATCAATATGGCGTCTATCTAGTTTAGGATCCCTAATCTACCCTAAGCACTTTTGGGATGAAAGGATTTTTGTCCTGATTACTGAAGTTGTTGGTGATTTCATTACCCTCGACCATGCGACGAAGGTGCAATCAAGGCTAACCTATGCCATAATCTGAGAATTCATAAATATAGATTGTGAGTTACCTACATTTGTGGATCTCATTTATGGTTCCAAAAGAATATGCCAGGTCATTTTTTATGAAAACAAATCGGTGTATTGCATTTACTGCCACACTCAAGGGCATATGAAGGCCCAATATCCTTCATTGAAAAAGGAGGCAGTAAAAAAATTGATCTAGAAGCAACCAATGCCCAAAACAAATGATAGGCCACCAAGGCCAACACGTGGAAATAAATTGTACCAAGCTAAGCTGATCCAAGTGCAACCCATAGATACCAAGAAGCCAATTGCTTCAGTGAAATCTCCTGTAGAGAATAAAAAAGTTAAATTTCCCATATCTGAAATTCCTGATTCTGAACAGGTTTTTTCTCTCTTTTCTAAAGCAAACTTTTTTTCTCCTTTAAGCGGATTTGTAGAGGATCCTATTCTTTAACTAGTAGAAAACCCCCTTCAACCCTGTTCTACTATCCATGAGAGTCTTCAATCCCCTTCTCAATCAGGATCCTTAGGTCTTCCTTTATACAATAAGTCCCTAGACCTTATCCAATATGGCTTTGATGAACACTTTAACTAGCAAGATTCTTTGCTCAATGTATCTATCCCCATCTTCTCCATTTCAAATGAAGATGTCCTTAAACTTGGTTTGATAACACCTAGGCAGAGCACTAAGATCTCTCACCAATCTTCTAGTCCCCCAAAACCCTCCACGAGAAACCAAAAGAAGTTTCCAGCTAACACAAACTATGAAAGGAAAAAAGGGAGACCTAGCAAGTAAGACCAAATATGAAAATAAGTTGATGAGAGCATTTCTAATGGTGTTCAAACCATCATTCTCTCTTCTTTTGAGGAATAGGGGCTTTCTGAGTTTTCCAAAGATGAGGAAAAAAGAACCAAACCCCCTCCAACACCTTCACTTGGAGGAGGCAAGAAATATTCAAAATATTTCAAATTAATATTCTCTCATGGAATGTGAGAGGGCTCAATGGATGGACTAAGCAAAGGATTGTTGCATCCATGCAAAAATATATTA
The DNA here is from genome assembly GCA_028583015.1 of Wollemia nobilis. Taxonomy (NCBI): domain Eukaryota; kingdom Viridiplantae; phylum Streptophyta; class Pinopsida; order Araucariales; family Araucariaceae; genus Wollemia; species Wollemia nobilis. The sequence goes on from JAQPPZ010013284.1 coordinate 19,388, forward strand.
AGCCTACCATCATTTTGTTAAAAGAAACCAATATTGATTAAGACTATCAGGATAGAGTTACAAGGGCTATTTGGAAAAATTGTGGAGTTGCTTACAGCCCTTCAAGAGGAGCTTTTTGTGGACTCATGTGCTTATGAGATCCTTCTAAGGTGGAGGGAAACATCTTATCCTCTCCTGATAGGATTACCAACATTGGTTTTTTTGTAAATATTTAAAAATTCAGTGGGTATTGTCTAATATTTATGCACCCAATACCATGTTTGGTTGATGAGAGTTATGATTTTCAATGAGCCAAATGCACCAGGTTTTCCAAGGCCAACCTTGGATGATTATCGATGATTTCAACTCACCACTCTACCCTATTGATAAAAAAACAACATTCCTATCTCGCCTCAAAGCTTTGAAGATTTTTTTGAGTTCGTTGACGAAAGTGGCCTGATGGACATTCACCTCCAAGGGAACAAATTCACCTAGACCAACAAGATAATAGGGTCACAACATATCTTAATGTGGCTGGATAGAATTCTTATCTCCCATGAAGCTCTCCAATATTTAGGAGATGTGACTCTTCACACTCTTCCTCAGATTGGGTCTGACCATAATCCATTGGTTCTGGAAGGGCTGAACTCTCTAGTCTCCTTCAAGTCTCCCTTCCGGTTTGAACCTATGTGGACTCAACACCCATATTTTAGAGGCAAAGTGCTTGATTGGTGGAGCAGATATTTTCCTAGAAACCCAATTGTAAGTTTGAACCAAAAGATATGACATACCAAAAACATCATCAAAACTTGGAACAAAGAAACCTTTGGGAACTTATTTGAAGCTAAAAAAATCATTGTTGACAAGATTTGGTTCATCAAAAATTGTATCCACAATGAGGAACAAGATGAGTTACTAAAAAATCAAGAAAGAGAGCTCTTGTCTGAATTTCACAATATTCTTTCCATGGAAGAAAGTTTTTTGCGATAAAAATCTAGAGCCCTCTGGCTGAAACAGGGTGACTCTAATAAAAAATACTTCCATGCTCTTACTCTCCAAAACAGAAGCATCAACAAAATCCAGGACTTGGTCATATCGGATGACATCAGTATGGAAAATGAAGAGGAGGTGAGACGTGAAGTTGTTGCCCATTTCCAAAACGTTCTTGGAGAATCCCAACCGAGTAATTCCCAAGCCACCAACCTTCTTCTTCAAAACATTCTCTTCCTGATAGCCAATGATAATAATAATCACCTACTGGCTGAATTCTCTATAGAATAAGTTAAGGATGATGTGTTCTCTATGGCTATCGATAAAGCTCTTGGTCTCGACAAATTCTCTCCCCGTTTTTTCCAACTATTTTGGGACATTGTTATTGTCGATGTGGTTAAATCCAAATATCACCAATGAATGAGTGGGAACCAAGGGGTAAATTAGGATTGGTTGTTTCTCTTCTAAGGTATGAGGCTTTAAGTTTTATATTTTGGTGCTATTTAGGTAATTATGCTAGTAGCCATAAATTTTGCATAGAAAAGCATTTTGAGCCATTTTTTCAAACCACATGAGTTTTTGAGATCTACACATTGGTGATATCAATTCATGAACTTATTCTAGTATTAGGGTCCAAATTTTGTGGAAATTTTTTCAAGCTCTATTGCCCTATTTTGAAAAGAAAATTTTACCATATTTTATGCAATTAGATTTTTTGGTCTATTTGTTTGGGTAGATGTAGTTTGATTTGAGATAGGTGCAATATGTTTTGAGTCTTTTGGAGGTATGTAGGAAAAGGATTTAAGATGTAATTTAGTCAATCCCTCTTCCTCCTATAAGCTATTGATTCGACCTTTTTCATAAAGATTCAATTATTTATGATCTCTTCCTTCTATCTCTTGTCTAGGTACTATTAGATGTTTGCAATAGCTCTTCTTTTAAGCAAGTTCATGTAAATCATTTTTTGATGGAAAAGATTAGGTGACCCAGGGGCAAGTTGAAGTCTTTAAACAACGCGATCTATGTTATATAAGAAAAGGTTATGCCTTCAAAAAATATCTTATGTGACTATAGAATATTGAAATAACTTTTCTTTAGAGGTGATGGTGATCTTGAATTCTCTCCCTTATTTGGAACTTTAACAAAAGTTTTCATTGAATGTTCATTTGAAAGCACTAAGATTATACTAGTGCTTTCCATTCCATGGAAGTAAAACTAGGTATTTAAGATATCAAAAGTCATTAAATCCTTAGGAACTATAGTGGTCTACAATGGTGTATTTGAGAGGACATACCTCTGAATTTAAGACATTGGGTGAGGCATATAAACTTCCTATCAAATTGGAATGAAAGCATAAAATAAAAATAAAAAAGGAAGAGGGGCAAATAAGAACCAGAACACCAAGTACTAGCCAAATAAAGGTAAGAGTGATTCTCTAAAGAATCAAAACATAGTGGATTAGCCCCAAAAATTAGGATTGGAAGCAAATAAGGACTCCCAAGAAAAGAATCCCCTAAAGGCCAAGACTGGAAAATGGTGAGATTATCACATAGGCAATTGATATTCAAAGGGGGAGTTTTTTCAATACCTCTACATCCACTATACCATTGCCTACACATCCATAGGTTGAGTACAGAGGGAATAAAATCATGGAATCCAAACCAAATATGATGATTGCAACACACATGATACACCAGAGGAGTCACAAGAAGAGTCACAAGAGGACAAACACCTATTTCACTCATAAATATAGGTCAAATATAAGCCATCACAACTTTTATTGATATTGGAATTTAAAAGGATCTATTTTTTTTCTCATATGATGAAGTATTTGAATTTTTTTATCACACTATATCCACAACCAAGATGGAGTCCTGAATTACTATATAGGATCAACCATCAATTGGGAGCAAATATGGTCATGCTCCAATTGAGGACTAGCTCACACCAACTTACATGTGAAATGGGAATATGAAAATAACAAAAAAGGAATAAGAGGAGAGGATATATAGCTTTTATACATCAAAGGTAGTTGAGACAAAGAAGCACTTAATTTTGGAATGCAAGGAATAAAGTGATATTTTAGCTAGATATGTTGATACTTTAGTAGTAGAATCAATGCATGATTTATTTTAAGAGAATTAACTAGTGAAAGTAGGATAATTCATTGGTAAACCCCATAGAAAAAATTTAATATTACAAAAAAAAAAATGGTTCAGATTTTGTGGTTTCTTTATAAAGTTTTCTCATACACTAATTTTGACCCCATGAACATTATAAACCTTATATTCTATTATATTCAATCTTACGAGGGGGATTTCCCAAAAATATTTTGAGGTGGATTGCATATTATTTCCTATTTCTATCTTATGAAGGGGATTTACCATAGACTTGAACATTTAAATTATTTCAGGATTGACATGTTTTAAAGATTCAACATGAAAACCACACCACACCACACACTTTTTTTAAGGTTGGTCATGTATTCTACCCTACCACCATCATGTGAGGTAGATTCTTCATACTCATTCTTGAGATTGATCATGTATTATATCCTACCACTCCCCTATGAGGGGGCTTTAACCTGAACCTAGACATTCAAAGTAGCCCCACCTACACATTCTTGAGGTTCAAATGTATTCTAGCCTACCGTTATCTTATGAGTAAACTTTAGCCTAGACCTAGATATTCAAAGTATTTCAATCCTAACTTCTTGCATGCATACTCAAAAGTGATTTTATAGTCTAGTTACTACTACCTTGTGAGAATAATATAGTTTGGACTTGAGTGGTTGAAGTAATTTGGGACCTCACAATTATTGAGGTTGAGTGGCCGTAATTATGTACCCAAGGTTGAGGGAAATATGCACACTTGAACATTCAGGTTCTTGGCTTCTCACTCACATATCTAAGGGTGATCATGAAACTTGAACTTAAATCTTCATATTGAAATATATTTTGGATTGGAAAATTGACATGTATGTGAGATATGGTTGTAGTCTAAAGTAGAGATTTAACACAACATAAAAATGAGAAAATGAACAAAAAATAGGATTGTACAAAAATCCTTAAAAATATACTTTCTTAATTTCCAAATCTATACACACTACTTCAACACAATGCATTATATTTATAAATGCAATAGAATGTCTGTTGGTTGTCTCAAGAGACTCGTACTTTACATAATCTCCATATTTGGATAAGAATAATTATTTTTTCTTTTTAATTTTAAATTTTCACTTACAATTCCACTTAAAGTCCTAAAGTCTCCATATTGTCTCTTTATTTACAATACTTAGGGCTACTTTTTCTAAAATATGAAAATATATTGGACAATTCCATCAACATTGAAAGAGTTTTTGAAATATTAGATTAGTTATTTCAAAGTAAGGATTATGCATTTTGTTGAAGATTGTTCTTACCATTATTAATTAAAATTTATGACTTGAATAGAATAATAGAACTTTAAAAGTAGATCTCAAAATGATGTTCAAATTTGAAATCATATTATTATACCTCTTATGGAATGTTTAGAGAGATGGTGCTAATCATTTGAAGTCTTAAGTTCTAAAAATAAAATGTCTAGAAGTTGGATTTATCAAAATTAATTTTGATGGTGCTTTCAAAAGAAAAAACAAAAAAAACATAGTTGAGGTGGTATTTTTTAAAATAATGAAGGCAATGTTCTCATGACTTACTTAGAATCATATGGAATATCAACTAGCAACTATGTAAAGGCTAGGGAACTTCCTACAAGGTAATAAAATTCTAAATAATTTATCACTACAAAGGTAATAAAATTCTAATGTCTTCCTAATGGCATGTCATTGGACTATTATCCAAAATACCCAAGTTCAAATCACGGGAGGCAGGCCTCCATTATATCCACAGGGAGGGGGCCCAAATGTGTCACCTATTGTACTTCCACTTATTTTAATAGAAAAAAATATAGGTATAAAAGAAGAAGAATTTAGAACTTCAACTATGTAAAGGCTAGGGCACTTCTTACAAGGATTCAAATTACAATTGAAAATGGATGGAAATATATTTCAATTAAGGAGGATTTATACATTATTATCAATTTTCTTATCAAGAAAAAAAAAATTTGATATATATTTTTTATATTTATCGATTATTTTTTGAAGGTAGCATCCTCGAAAAGTTAACATATCCATAAAAAAGAAATTTTAGTAACAATAATTTAATGAGTAGTAAAAGTATTGATCTTCATTTAAAAAAATTAGAAGTCTAGGGATTAAATGAAAATTTTTCTCTCTATAAAAATGATATCAACAAGTTGGTAATGAAAACATAAAAGGTCAAAAAATACCAAAACTATCTTTAATAAACAAACAAATGAAGAATATATTTCAGACAAGTTGTATAATGAAAATGGTCCTAAATAAAAAATACATAAATTTTTTTTAAAAAATAAGTTATCAATATAATTCTAAATAGTTAAAAATTTAAAAATATGAATCCACAAATAATTAAATAATTAAAAATAATTAGACTTAGACCTTTACTTATCACTCCTTTAATCCATTTCTTTAACCCAAATAAAATAAATATAATTAAACTTAAAAAATAAATAATATTTTTATAAAAGTATATTTTCAGCAACAGAGAAAATAAAGTATATTTTTATAAATGATATATTATTTGATTGCTGGTTACAGATTCAAGTACAGGTGGAGCTGCAGTACTTGCGTACCCTCATGGATCATTGGGGGAATGCACCCTGTATTATGAGCCATGTGCATCTTCCTTCCCCTTCCAGGTGGTAGTAATTTCTCGGCTTCTTTCTTTCCGAATGCAATTTAATATTGTTTTGGCAGTTGTTATTGGCAGTTTGTGGGTTGTTTCTGACACTCTTGTATACTTTTAACCACAATGGTTAATGTATTGGTTTACAGGGTGTGCTAATCGCACCCACCCTTTTTTGTATGATTAAATATTATTTTATTAATATAATGGTTATTTCATCAAAAACAAATTATATATATATATATATATATATACTAACCAAATTCAATGTAAGCTTACCTACAAAATTAATAATCAAAATATCCATAAAGGCATATAACAATTCAATGTACACTAACTAGGTGCAAAATAGAAGATAAAATCAAAACAACTCTAACAAATTATTTGCCAATGCCACCAACGAACTACATTGTAGAAGAATTTGAAATTTAAGACCCAATATATTTCTATAAAAAATTAGAATCTACATATAAATTATAAGTCATTATAACTGAAATTAAGTATGTATAGTCATAAGTTATAATAACTTAGAATTTTTTTTATAAACAAATCTTTAATCCTTAGCGTAAGGAAAAATTCAAAATTTACGTGTTATTAAAAAAATATTTTAAAAATTAATTCACATATAAGTCAAAACTTTTTATAACTGAGAATAAATGTTAAAATAAAAATAAAAAATGAAACTTTATTATTTATGATGATGTTTTTTAAATAATTTATTATTATAAAAATAATAAAATTCTAAATTTTTTTATTAAATTGTCATTTAAATTACTCAAATTTAAGTTTTTTTTGTTATACTTAAATAAATATAACATTAATTGTATCATCTATTATGCTTAGCACTACTTCAACTAAAAAAATATAGGTATTGAAATGGAAGAATTGAGATCTTTATTGCCTTGATACTCTGATCCACCTTTGCTTGCATTGCTTGTTAAGTGGGAACAGGGGATTTGAGTGGTATTATAAAAATATTAAAAAAATTTACCTGAAAGATTTGAGTGGTATTATAAAAATATTAAAAAAAAATTATTGTTTTAAGGTTTTGAAGAAGATAAAAAATAAACGTATAAGTCATTGTAATAAAATAAAAACTATAGTAGAAGAATTTGAAACTTTATCGCTGTAATCAATATTTTTCGAAAACTATAGTAGAAGAATTTGAAACTTTATCGCTGTAATCAAATATTTTTCGAGTATTTCAAGAGGACTCCATCATTATTGACTGGAAATAAGTGTTAATTTGGAACTTTATTTTCATAGCAATCCATCCTTGCTTGCAAAGTGGGGACGTGGGGACTAAGTGGTGGAAATTCTTAAGACTGAGTTATTAGAAAGTAAGAGGAGTACGAAAAGAAGTGTCGGCGATGGAAAGCGTGTGGTGTCCGATTTTTAGTATAAATTTAGCGTACGGTCCAGTAAAATAGATAATGATACGTGGGTGCAGTGGTGCCAAATTTATTTGCTTGTGGTGGTACAGTAGTAAATGTTTTCAATGTTGGTGTAGGTTAATTTAAGTTGTATTTTTCAGTTGGAAATGTTTATGTGTTGGTAAAGGTTAACAAGGTTCCATTTTTCATAAGTCTACATTGTTAATAGAGGTCTAGGTTCCTCTCAAAATCGTGTTTACTTTAAACATTTTGAACCTGCAAGGATTAGGTGAAAATTTTGAGAAAAAAATGTTCATTGATGTTTTCAGGAATGATTACACATATTTATATAGCCTTGGAGTTTCAACAGAAGAATCTCCAGAATAGGCTAAAAGACAAATACAACAACTGAGTAACAACTGAGAATTATCATTCTCAGGAATACAACAATGGAAGAAACAAACAATTTAAAATAAGAAATAACAACCCTGCAGTTATGGAACAGTTAAAACTGCAGTCACAGGGCAATGCTAATTTGAGCATGTCAGTTTCCAACATTCTCCCCCTTGATGCTGAGGGGACTGACCAGGAAGTTCCTCAGCTTCAAAAACTGAGCTTTCACTACTCCCTTGGTAAACAAATCAGCAATATTGTCTTCAGTATTGCAATGCTTCAACTTAATGACCTTCTTCTCAACCATGTCTCGGATGAAGTGATACTTTATGTCAAAATGTTTTGACCTGTTGTGATGAACTGGGTTCTTTGCTAAATATATAGCACTCATGTTGTCACAATACAAAGTAGTAGGACCATATTGTTTTTCTCCAATTTCTTCAAGGACTTTTCTCAACCACAATGCTTGAGCACTAGCACTTGTGATTGCAATGTATTCAACCTCTGTAGAAGAAAGAGCAACAATACTTTGTTTCTTTGAAGACCATGTAATCAAACCAGACCCAAGACTGAAACAATTACCTGATGTAGATTTTCTATCATCTATATTACTTCCCCAATCTGAATCACTAAAGCCAACAAGTTTTATATCATCATTTTTACAATAATGAATGCCAAAATCAGTTGTACCTTTTACATACCTCAGTATTCTTTTTGTTGCTTTCATATGTAATTCAGAAGGGTCACTCATATACCTTGATACAAGTGAGACAACACATGCAATGTCTGGTCTAGTGTTGGTGAGAAACATCAAACTCCCAACAATGCTTCTATATGTGGTCACATCAACTTTTTCAGTTCCATCATCTTTACTCAACAACTCACCATGAGCTATTGGTGTTGCAACAAGTTTACAATTCTCCATGCCAAATTTTTTCAACATATCATTGGCATATTTAGTTTGACAAATGAAGATTTTATCATTTTGTTGATACACCTCCATACCAAGAAAATAATGCATCAAGCCTAAATCTTTCATTTCAAACTCTTGCATCATTGCATCTTTGAAATCATCATTCATCTTTGAGTTACTACCCAAGTAAATCAAATCATCCACATAGAGACAAACAAGGAGAATGTCATTACCTTCCTTCTTGTAGTATAAGGTTGGCTCACTCTTGCTTCTCATGAAGCCATATTGATGAAAGTAACCATCAATCCTTGAATACCAAGCTCTTGGAGCTTGCTTAAGACCATACAAGGCCTTCTTCAACCTATACACAAGATTCTCCTTACCTTGCACTTCAAATCCTTGAGGTTGTTGCACATAAACCTCTTCATCAAGATAGCCATTCAAGAATGCACTCTTTACATCTAAATGATGTACCTTCCATCCTTTATGGGCAGCAATAGAAAGAACCATCCTCATTGTTTCTTGTCTTGCAACCTGGAGCAAAGGTCTCCTCATAATCAATGCCATACCTTTGTGTGAACCCCTTGGCCACAAGCCTTGCTTTGTACCTCTCAATACTTCCATCACTATTATATTTTGTTTTGTAGACCCATTTAGAGCCCACAACCTTCTTGCCTTTTGGAAGCTCAACTAGCTCCCAAGTATCATTCTTCTTGATGGAGTTCATTTCATCTTGCATTGCTTTAATCCACACTTCATTAGCACATGCTTCTTCAAAACTTGATGGTTCAAAATTAGCTTGTGAAAATAAAGCAAAATTGATTGTCTCACCTCTTGGGTTCTCTTCATGTGTTTGAATTGTACTCCTTCGATAAATGTCACTTAATCTTCTTACCTTCCTTGGTGGACTTGGACTTGCACTTGAAGAACTAGATGAGGGGTTGCTTGGTGGAGAACTAGATGAGGGGCTGCTTGGTGGAGTAGTAGCACTTGGAACTAAAACATTAGTGGGCTGCTCATCATCAATATCATCAATAATACCACCATTCAAAACAGATTTTGACTTCTCAATATGGCCTTTTTGATGACCATAAACTCCTCCTTCATCAAAAATCACATCTCTTGATACAATACTCTTATGAGTTTTTGGATTATAGAGCCTATAGGCTTTGGTATTTTCACAATACCCAATAAAAATGCATGCTTCACTTTTTGGATCAAGTTTCCTTCTATGTTCTTTTGGAATGTGTGCATAAGCCAAACAACCAAAAATTCTGAAATGAGTTACATTTGGTTTCTTTGCATACCATGCTTCATATGGAGTGATGCCATCCAAGCTAGAAGTTGGGCTTCTATTCAAAATATAGATGGTTGTCCTAACAACTTCAGCCCAATACATATTACTTAATTTCTTTGTTTGTAGCATGCTCCTTGCCATGTTTACAACTGTTCTATTTTTACGTTCAACCACACCATTTTGTTGTGGAGTATAGGTAGCAGTGAGTTGCCTTTTAACACCACAATCTTTACAAAATTGCAAGAATTCATTTGAACAAAATTCTCCTCCTCTATCAGTTCTTAAGCATTTTATATAGTGCCCACTTTGCTTTTCAACATGATTCTTGAAATCTTTAAAACAAGAAAATGCCTCATCTTTTGCTTTTAAAAAATAGACCCAGAACATTATTGAAAAATCATTTATGAAAGTGATGAAGTATGAATTCTTACCAATTGTTTTAGTTTGCATTGGGCCACAAATATCTGAATACACCAATTGAAGAGGATAGGAGGCTCTCCATTATTTTCCTCTTGGAAAAATCATTCTTGAGTGCTTTCCCAAAGCACATCCTTCACACACACCTTTGTGATCTTCAACCTTGGGCAGCCCATACACCATTTCTTGAGATACCATTAATCTCAAACTTGGGAAATTCAAATGCCCAAATCTTAAGTGCCACAACCAGCTCTTGTTATCAATGGCAACATTTGCAAAATTAGCTCCTTGTTCTCCAAACTTTAGAGGAAACAATCTATTCTTGGTCATAGGAATAGTGGTGACAAGCCTATGCCCATGATTCTTATCATAGATGACACATTTGTTATCTTCAAAAACAAGCTTATAATTCTTTTCCATGATTTGACCAACACTCAACAAATTATGTTTCAAATTTGGAGTGTAGTATATATCATTCACCTTCTTTTTACCTTCATTGGTGTGCACCTCCATAGCTCCTTTACCTTCAACTTGTAATGCATTATCATCTCCAAGCTTGATCTTGGACTTGTAGGAATTGTCCATTGTGGAAAACAACTCCCCCTTGTCGGTCATGTGGTTGGAACAACCAGTATCTAGGAGCCATGTCTCATTCAAATTCTGATCTGATTTGCCATATGACAAAAACAAAATTGAGGAGTCTTCCTCTTCTCCATAGTGTGCACTATTCCTTCCTTCATGGGATTCCTTCAATCTACACTCTTTTTCAAAGTGTCCAAATTTGTTACAATAGTAACATTGCTTGTCACTCTTGTCACCTCTTCCTCTTCCTTGAGCACCTCCTCTTCCTTGGAAGCCACCTCTTCTTCCTCTACCTCTTGCTCTTCCTCTAGAAGAATGTTGGCCTCTCCCTTGGCTATTTCCATGCTTTTGTCCACTAGAACTTGCATCAGTCTCCTTGGAAGAAAATGCTTTCTCCTCAACACCACCAATAGTAGTTTCTTTCAACCTCTCCTCATGAGACATGAGAGAGCCAATCAATTGGTCAAATTCAAGAGTGGATAGATTTTTGCTTTCTTCAATAATGATAGCAACATGGTTCCATTTGGGGGTAAGTGTTCTTAACACCTTCTTGATAACAACTTCCTTGTCCAACACTTCTCCAAGAGTTGCCATCTTGTTGACAATAGCCTTCACTCTTACACAATAATCTCCAACACCTTCACTTTCTTGCATCTTCAAATTTTCAAACTCCCTTCTAAGAGTTTGCAATTTAACTTGCTTGACCTGGTCACTTCCTTGATACCCATATTTCAAAGCCTTCCATGCTTGTGCAGCTGTTGTACAACCAACAATCCTTGGAAAGATGCTCTTCTCAAGTGCAGATTGAAGATGATAGAGAGCTAAACAATTCTTTTTCGGAGCCTCCTTCCTTGTTTTCCTATCAGCATCTGAAAGAGTACTCCAATCATCTGGTTCAGTGTAGCCATCCACAACAATGTCCCACAAATATTTGCCCATCAACAAAGTCTTCATTTTGATGCTCCAGTATTCGTAGTCTGCTCCATCAAACTCTGGAATTGGAAGAGAGTTTGTGTTGCTGGCCATTATAGCTCAAACAACAAGAAACCAGTCTCAAATAACAATTTGATAAATTGCTACAAAGAAGACCACAAGCTTACTCAAACCCTTCAACCGAACACAACTCTGATACCACAATGAGAAAAATGCTCATTGATGTTTTCAGGAATGATTACACATATTTATATAGCCTTGGAGTCTCAATAGAAGAATCTCCAGAAGAGGCTAAAAGACAAATACAACAACTGAGTAACAACTGAGAATTATCATTCTCAGGAATACAACAATGGAAGAAACAAACAATTTAAAATAAGAAATAACAACCCTGCAGTTATGGAACAATTAAAACTGCAGTCATAGGGCAATGCTAATTTGAGCATGTCAGTTTCCAAAAAATCTTATGTTTACCTTAAACATTTTGAACCCGCAAGGATTAGGTGGATTGGTAATTGTCTGTGTAGCTAGACACTTACCCAAAATAGACCTAGGTTCAAACCTTGGGCATGCTTGATTGCAAAGGTAGTAGTCTCATATGAATTCTTTGAGTGCAAGTCGATGGTGTGACCTATGGTCTTCTTCACATGGGTTATAAAATAAGGAGGTGGTGTAAGCTTGTTGCACACCAAAAATAGGTTCGATGGTGTGACCTATGGTCCACTTCACACGGGTTATAAAATAACAAGGTGGTGCTAGACTGAGAACGATGGTACTAATCCCAAGCGACCTATAGTCCTCTTCACGTCGGTTATAAAATAACAAGGTGGTATAGGATTGTTGGAGGTAGCCCGCACTTTGTAGTTAACCAACTCCGTAATGTATAAAAAAATAAATAATAATACAATATAACATAATCTTTTAAAAAAATGTAATATTTAAAATTAAATTTTTTATTTTTATTGGAACCAACAATTATATTCAATAAAATATAAAAAATAAGAAAGGTGATCACAATAAGAAAGGTGATCACAGGTCGGCCACCCAAACAATCAACATAATAAAGATCCGAGACCACAAACAAAACGAGCCCCTAAAAGGGTGAATAAACATAATAACTAAACAAAGGGAGCCACTTCAAGAGAAGGGCATTGACCGAACAACTTGATACTAAAAAATGACACTCCCTCAACCTACTACACTGAAAAAACAAAGAAACCTTAAAACGAAAGAGGTTAAGCTAAGCCACATAACTCCGCACCAACCTGAAAATATTTATTAAATGAACCAACTTTAAATTTTATTAATTTTATAGAAAGTATAAGTAAATACTAAGAGTTCACACAATATTTAAAAAATAAAAAATAAAATTCATAGATAAACATTTTATAAATAAATATTAATGTAGAAGAAGAGAATGTATTAAAGTGTTATTGCAAATATTTAATTTATCTGAGTATTATAGCATCACTTAAAAGCTTTAAAAATAAGAGGGCTAACAACTCCCACAAGCCGGATCAAGGCTTGCATTTTTAAGCCTAATACTTTATTAATTACCTAGTAGAAAATATTATTATAAAAATATTTTATTGATATTATAAGAGAAAAGAGAAGTTGTCAGCGAGGCTAGTGGATTGGTAAGCTTGGGCACTTATTCAAAACTTGTGGGTGTGCTCACCTTAGCGTGTCCGACTTCTCTGAGTGATGCACCAGACCGACGATGACGGTGCTAACTCTATGTAACTGGTGGTTCCCATCTCACGGTGAGTTTCTTGAAGCAGTCATTGATTGTTTGAACCCTGTACAACCGGAATCCCCATCTCATATCTGGTTAACATTAACTAGATGGTGGGTTTGTTGAAAGATTTGAACGAGGTTGTAACCAATTCACGTATGTATGATAATTAAGTGGAAGAATTTAGAACTTTATTGCCTTAATCCACCTTTTGCTTGCTAGGTGGAAACACGCGAATTGAGTAGCGGAAGTTTTTTAAGAGGGGTAGGAATTGCGATGGTTGGAGTAGGAAAAGCAGCGTCGGGGATGGAAAGAGCGTGGCATTTTATTGCGGAACCCCGATGGTGGGAGTACGAAAAGCAGTGTCGGTGATGGAAAGAGCGTGGAATTTTATTGTGGAATTCCGATGGTGGGGGTACGGAAAGTGGTGTTGGGATGGAAAGAGCGTGGAATTTTATGGCCGAATTTGGATGGTATCGGTGATGGAAAACGCGTGGTGTCAGTATTATCTTGGTGAACAAGTTTAATGTAGGTTTAGTGTAAATGTGGAGCCGAGCAGAATAGGTAATTTTTAATTCTAGGTGTATAATAATTCAAAGCAGTCCTAATAGGACGCAAATGGTCTTTCAAATTTACCAGTTACATAATAAAAAATTTATGTCTCGAAAGTGTAAGTTGTTATGGTTTATAAGATATTTAAAAAAAAATCCATTATAATAAAAAAATAAGTATAAAGTAGAAGAATCTGAAACTTTACAGCTCTAATCATACATTTTTCGAATAATTAAGGAGGACCCATCAGTATAAAGTAGAAGAATTTGGAACTTTATTGGCTTCGTAGAAATCCACCTTTGCTTTGCATTGCTTGCAAAGTGGGGACGGGGGAATTGACTGGTGGACTTAAAAATAAGCAGTGTCGGTGACGGAAAGCGCGTGCGTGGAATTTGAGTGTAGAATTTCGATGGAGTACGAAAAGCAGAGTCGGTGACAGGAATGCGCGTGGAATTTGAGTGTAGAATTTCGATGGAGTACGAAAAGCAGAGTCGGTGACAGGAATGCGCGTGGAATTTGAGTGTAGAATTTCGATGGAGTACGAAAAGCAGAGTCGGTGACAGGAATGCGCGTGGAATTTGAGTGTAGAATTTCGATGGAGTACGAAAAGCAGAGTCGGTGACAGGAATGCGCGTGGAATTTGAGTGTAGAATTTCGTGGTGTCAGACTTTTATTAAAAGTATATTTCCCAGGTTTATTGTAAATAGGTTTACTGTAAATTTAGTATAAGTGTGTGGTCGATGAAAATAGATGATAATACAGGATAAGATAATCCCAATATCTAAATTTAAAGGCAAATGATTAGATACCTTTAATGTCATCTAGAAAATTTGGAAAGTATTTTTATTTTTATCATATGTGGTAGTTTGATTTAAATCTTGTAAGTGTTGATGTCAGATTTATGATGACTTAGTTGGAAGCAGTCCTTCTGGTTTGAACCTTGTGATAACAGTTACTAAAAATAGTGGTTGCAATCGTATAAGTAAATACCAATGATTCACGATGGTGATAGTTAAGAGCAATCCTTGTGGTTTAAACTCTACGCTAACAACCACTAAAAATAGTGGTTGCAACCAACTCTCCTATGCACACAATTTATTTTATTTTTTAATTGAAAGTATAAGTAAATACCAAGGACACACATTTTTTTAATTGAAAGTATAAGTAGATACCAATAGCTACTAAGGACACACAAAGATATTTTTAAAGAAAAGGTGAAATTTATATATAGGTATTGACTTTGTTTCAGTGTTTGTCAGTTTATGCTAGTGCTTAACCAAATAAAAAAATAAGATATTAAAGTAGGAGAAAATATAGGTTGGGGATTTGATAAGTTGATAAAGGTTTTTTTTTTTTTTGATGAGGAACCTTTTATATACAACATATTAAGTAGTCTGAGCAAAGCGTTTGCGTCGGTTATGTCTAAGTGTTGTTCGTCCTCCGCAATCGGAGTTCGAGGCATTCCGCAATCGGGATGTTTGTGTTGTTGCCTCCGCAATCGGAGCGTCGTGCCTTAGGTTTGTCTAGGGTTTGATTCTCTGTGTGCTGGGCTTCAGAATGTATGTCATTGCAGCGACAAGTATTCTGGAGAAGAGCAGAGAGTCAGTTGCAAACGGTTGGAAATGTGCCTAAGGGTGGCAACCTTCTAAGGGTGAGGAAGGTTGGCCAAGAAGCTTAAGAGCTAGAAAATCCTTCTAAGTGTGGAGAAGGTTGGCAAGTTTGCCATGTGCTTAAGAGTATGCCCAAGCTGGGCCGGTCTAGTTTACTGCAAAGCAGTAAGATCGTACTGAGGTCTAGTTTGCCCTTGGACCCGTTAAGGAGGTCGCAAGGGGGATGTAAGTGAAAGTGCTGGTGGTCGAGTGGAAGGCACCACGCTAGCGGGACTCACGCCATCGAGTCCCTTGACCACTGGGTTTCGTGGAAAAGTTTGCAGTTTGAAGGAAACTTGGAAAATGGAAAGGCCAAGTAGTTGGCACCATGGTTGGAGTAGGAAGGTGGCGCACCTCGAAAGTTGAGGAAAGGTCCATGTTGAGGGAGCGGTCCGAGGAAAATCCAAAAGAGCCCAAGGAGCGTAACAGAGTTTTTGCATGTTGAGTTGCCGAGTTGCAAGGGTCCCATGTCGAAGATCGACAGACGTGTCGTGACGATGGGGCGGGATAGTGGTTTGGCTTGTTTGGAGCTTCCAAGAGCTCGTTTCGATGTTTTGCCAAGAGTTAAGCAATTCCCGATGGAGTAGTGTTGGGATGGGTGACCACCTGGGAAGTGTCTCGGTTGGTGCGCGCCATGCCATGAGTTAAGCTGGAAAGATGAAAAGTTGCCACGGGATTTTGCCAAGATGGAATGGAAAGGGCTCACGTTGGGTGAGTTGGTGGGAGTCGAGCTCACCACGGTCCTGTCTTGGAGAGACCGCCGAAGTTCGAAGAGTGCCACAAGTTAAAAGATGTAAGTTTAGCTGATGGCTTGATTCTTTGTGCGCTGTGCTTCAGGAAGTATGTCATTGCAACGACAATTATCTTGAAGAAGAGCAGAGGGTCAGTTGCGAGTGAACAAGTTGCATTATGGGATGCAAGGTTCAGCCAGAGGTAAAAGGTGGCAGATTGTTGGTTTCAAAGGAAAGAGTCGGTCACGAGGAGGGACACTCGTGAGCCGAGGCACTAATGCGAAGAGTGTTAGGTGCGGGTCAAGGAGTTGGTCTTCAATGTTTAAATCTCTGTGGGCTGTGCTTCGGGAGGTATGTCAAGTGCAACGACAGTTATCCGGGAGAAGAGCAGAGGGTTGGTTGCATAAGCTTTGAAGACGACTCAATTGTCGTTTGCAGAGGTAAAGCGGAGATGGAAGATGCCAAGTCAGTTGGCCAAGGTAAGAGATGTCAAGGAGTTCTTGATCAGCTGGGAAGGTTGTTGCTTCAGTCAGTTGGGGACATAGACAATACCTTGTTAAAAGTGGGTTTTGAGCCTAAGTGTGGGAGCCTCCGTCGTAAAAAGAAAGTGTGTGTAGGTAAGGATTGATCACCCTCATCCTGCACAAGTTTATTGTCGACGAGGTATCCTGAAAGTTATGTAGAGGAAGCTGCTAGAGTGAGTGCAGTAGTGCTACGAATTTAGATGAAGTGGGACCTGATGTTCAGAGGGTTGCAGACCAGATGTTTAGAGGGACCTGTTCAGTGGGGAGCACCTGCCTCTGGCGACGAGGGTGTCGCCACATTAAGTGTGGGAGGATATGGTGGATTGGTTCTCCTCGTGGGGGTTGTGCCTCCGTTCAAGAGTATGGAATGAGATGTCATTGTGTTTATCATGGGCCATCATGAAGTGCCATGGTCAAAGCAAGGGAGCAAGGTCCGTCATCAAGCAAGTGGCATGAGTTGGGTGCATGCCGTTGTAACCTGCCAAACTTAAGGAGGGGCGTTCATCTGTCGGTATGTCATGTGTCGTGCAACGGGCGGGTAAGACAACTAGTTTGGTTGATGGTGTGTGCCAGGCGACCCTCGTGTCGACTTCGTCGCAGGTTCTCTTATGCCTGGGCGTTACGTCGGGCCGTGTGGTCTAGTGGTTCGCCGTCGCCAGCTTGGCTGGAAGGTTGACAGTGCTGCGGGAGTTTGTAAGTGCCGTGTTCGGCCGGGTCGCGTGCTGTCAAGGTTCAGTGTTGCCGTGAGCTGAAGGTTCTTTGTGCCGCTATGTGCTGAGGGATGATAAAGTCTATCCGCCAAGGGATTCAGGTTGCCGTGAACTTGCGGGGAACTATGTTAAGCCAGGAAGAATGCCAGGTGAAGGGCATCTGGTGTTCCGTGTGCCATGGGTTACAGTTGGGGCCAGTGTTGGGGTCAGATAAGTCAAAGTTGTCGTGTTGTCAAGCGTTGTTGCCGATGTGTCTTGGTTGCCAGAGCTGGAGGCCTGGAGAGTACCTGAGGGACTTAAATGTGAAGGGTGTGCACCTGAGGGACTTAGATGAGAAGGGTGTGGGCTGGCGAAGGGGCCTTGCCATTGAGACTTGTCTTGAACGTGTTGGCTGGTGTGCATGAAGGTTGTTGTGAGGTGTGCTACTGAACCAAAAAGGAAGGCCATCATGCTCGTGCTTAATGTAAGGCCATTGTGCCAGATTGTATGGCCAAGTGCTAGGCAGTTGTGCCAAGATGTAACTGTGCACTTGTTATGAATATAAATGTCATTATACATTTTGTAAAGATGCCTTGTGTTGGTCGACTTAGTGTATGGGCGCTTTGTTAGTGTTTTGGCTAACCTTGTGCTGTGTGCTTCCGCTGTCATGTATGTATGCTCTTTGTTGTCTTTGTCTGCAGGGTGCTCGACGGTAAGGCGTAGTCCCCGCTGTCTGGCAGGCAGCCAAAAGCTGGGGTGCCGCGTTAGGGTTAGGACTTACACCCCGTGGCCCACAATGAACCAAGGATTTTACAAAATGTATAATGACATTTATATTCATAACAAGCACACGGTTACATCTTGGCACAACGGCCTGGCACTTAGCCATACAATCTAGCACAATGGCCTTACATTAAGCACTGACACGATGGCCTTCCTTTATGGTTCAGTAGCAAATCTCACAACAACCTTCATGCACACTAGCCGACATGTTCAAGACAAGTCTCAATGGCAAGGCCCCTTCGCCAGCCCACACCCTTCTCATCTAAGTCCCTCAGGTGCACACCCTTCACATTTAAGTCCCTCAGGTACTCTCCAGGCCTCCAGCTCTGGCAACCAAGACACATCGACAACAATGCTTGACAACACGACAACTTTGACTTATCTGACCCCAACACTGGCCCCAACTGCAACCCACGACACACGGAACACCAGACGCCCTTCACCCGACGTTCTTCCTGGCTTAACATAGTTCCCCGCAAGTTCACGACAACCTAAATCCCTTGGCGGACAGACTTTATCATCAATCAGTATATAGCGACACAAAGAACCTTCAGCTCACGACAACACTGAACCCTGACAGCACGCGACCCGACCGAACATGACACTTACAAACTCCCGCAGCACTGTCAACCTTCCATCCAAGCTGGCGACGACGAACCACTAGACCACACGACCTGACGTAATGCCCAGGCATAAGAGAACCTGCAACGAAGTCGACACGAGGGTTGCCTGGCACACACCATCAACCAAACTAGTTGTCTTACCCGCCCGCTGCACGACACATGACATGCCGACAGACGGACGCCCTTTCTTAAGTCAGGCAGGTTACAACGGCATGCGCCCAACTCATGCCACCTGCTTAATGACGGACCTTGCTCCCTTGCTTTGACCATGGCACTTCACCACGACCCATGATAAACTCAACGACATCTCATTCCATACTCTCGAACGGAGGCACAACCCGCACGACGGCGACAAGCAAGGAGCACTTGGACATGGGTAGACGACAAGGAGAACCAATCCACCATATCCTCCCACACTTAAAGTGGTGATGCCCTCGTCGCCATAGGCAGGTGCTCCCCACTAAATAGGTCCCTCTGAACATCCGGTCTACAGCCCTCTAAACATCAGGTCCCACTTCATCTAAATTCGTAGCACTACTGCACTCACTCTGGCAGCTTCCTCTGCATAACTTTCAGGATACCTCGTCGACAATAAACTTGTGCAGGATGAGGGTGATCAATCCTTACCTACACACACTTTCTTTTTACGACGGAGGCTCCCACACTTAGGCTCAAAACCCACTTTTAACAAGGTATTGTCTATGTCCCCAACTGACTGAAGCAACAAC
Organism: Wollemia nobilis; assembly: GCA_028583015.1. Classification (NCBI taxonomy): domain Eukaryota; kingdom Viridiplantae; phylum Streptophyta; class Pinopsida; order Araucariales; family Araucariaceae; genus Wollemia; species Wollemia nobilis. Next base: position 39,045 of record JAQPPZ010013284.1, read on the forward strand.
CTTCCCAGCTGATCAAGAACTCCTTGACATCTCTTACCTTGGCCAACTGACTTGGCATCTGCCATCTTCGCTTTACCTCTGCAAATGACAGCTGAGTCGTCTTCTAAGCTTATGCAACCAACCCTCTGCTCTTCTCTCGAATAACTGTCATTGCACTTGACATACCTCCCGAAGCACAACCCACAGAGATTTAAACATTGAAGACCAACTCCTTGACCCGCACCTAACACTCTTCGCATTAGTGCCTCGGCTCACGAGTGTCCCTCCTCGTGACCGACTCTTTCCTTTGAAACCAACAATCTGCCACCTTTTACCTCTGGATGAACCTTGCATCCCATAATGCAACTTGTTCACTCGCAACTGACCCTCTACTCTTCTTCAAGATAATTATCGTTGCAATGACATACTTCCTGAAGCACAGCGCACAAAGAATCAAGCCATCAGCTAAACTTCCATATTTTTAACTTGTGGCACTCTTCAACCTTCGACGGTCTCTCCAAGACAGGACCGTGGTGAGCTCGACTCCCACCAACTTACCCAACGTGAGCCCTTTCCATTCCATCTTGGCAAACTCCCGTGGCAACTTTTCATCTTTCCAGCTTAACTCATGGCATGGCGCGCACCAACCGGGACACTTCCCAGGTGGTCACCCATCCCAACACTACTCCACCGGGAATTGCTTAACTCTCGAAAAAACACCGAAACGAGCTCTTGGAAGCTCCAAACAAGCCAAACCACTATCCCGCCCCATCGCCCCGTCACGTCCGTCCTCCCCCCCCTCCCAACGCCCCCTTCCCTCGGACCGCTCCCTCAACATGGACCTTTCCTCAACTTTCGAGGCGCGCCACCTTCCTACTCCAACCATGGTGCCAACTACTTGGCCTTTCCATTTTCCAAGTTTCCCTTAGACTGCAAACTTTTCCACGGCACCCGATGGTCAAGGGACTCGATGACGCGAGTCCCACTGGCGTGGTGCCTTCCAATCGACCACCAACACTTTCACTTACATCCCCCTTGCGACCTCCTTAACGGGTCCAAGGGCAGACTAGACCTCAACACGATCTTACTGCTTTACGACAAACTAGACTGGCCCAGCTTGGGCATACTCTTAAGAACATGGCAAACTTGCCAACCTTCTCCACACTTAGAAGGATTTTCCAGCTCTTAAGCTTCTTGGCCAACCTTCCTCACCCTTAGAAGGTTGCCACCCTTAGGCACATTTCCAACCGTTTGCAACTGACTCTCTGCTCTTCTCCAGAATACTTGCCGCTGCAATGACATACATTCTGAAGCCCAGCACACAGAGAATCAAACCCTAGACAAACCTAAGGCACGACGCTCCGATTGTGGAGGCAACAACACAAACATCCCGATTACGGAATGCCCCAAACTTCGATTACGGAGGACGAACAATACTTAGACATAACCGGCGCAAATGCTTTGCTCAGACTACTTGACAAACAATAGACCTTAGCCAACATGGCTCTGAAACCAACTATCGTACACTTTGTACGAACAGTTGAATCAGCATCAACTCAACACGACTTAGGTCTCACAAACCTTTAATGTCTTGGCTACATTAAAAATTTTTACCTGAAAGAATTGAGAATATAGTGATAAACAAGGGGGAGAATTTAAATCCATAATGAAGGTATGAAAAAAATATAACAAATTACTGATTCCTTTAGATATTAAGTATTAATTATATATATTATATAAATATTTTATTAATATTATAAAAAAATAATAATAAGAACAAATATGTAAAGCATATAAAACATATTGATTCTTATTCAAAAAAAACTTTATTGTTTGTCATCATATTTTCTTAATAATTACTATTTTATTTTTTTCCTTTTTCTTTTCACCTTCTTCATGATAAAAATACTCCATCTTATAATTTTAAATTGTTTAATTTAAGTTTTTATCTATCAAAAAAATAAAATTTATTATTTAAAAATTAAATCACAAAATTAAATTTATTATTTAAAAATTAAATCAAAAAATTAAATTTATTATTTAAAAATTAATTTTACTTTTTAAAATATATAAAATTTTAATTATATATTAAAAATAATTTAAATTATTTATTTTAAAAACTTCGTATAACATATTCATTCAACTTCAAAATGCCATATAATCATTAAAAGTAAAAAAAATTAAAATTTAAAATCATATAAAAATAATTATAAATTTAATTTAAAAGTTCTTCCAAAACACACAAATATGTTAATAAAAAAAATCAATAAATTTTAAATTTATTTCCATTTATTCATCAGAACCTAACAACTTAACTTCCCATTAAAGTGCATTCTTACGACGCAATGGAAGAACTTTTACCTTATTCTCATGTTAAGATTCCAACAATTTTTGGTATAATTTATTTAGACATTTTATCTATTTATTTAAGATTATATGTGGATACGCGTCTTATGTATCCACATTTATATTAACAGTTTTTTTTTTTAATATATAATGAAAGCGACTTTGGCCTTGGACTTCTAGTGTTGTAAGTACATAATTGGTATAGCGAACTGACACAAGTAAATGCTTATTACATTTTGTATTTTTTTAATAATTTGTAAGCGAAAGATTCAAATTATAGGGATTGCTTTCAACAGTTTATTTGTTTCGTTATTGTTAACTTGTTTGTACCATCATTGTCTGTCTGGTGTCTGATGGGCACGGACTACTACCTTTGCTGACAACTTGTCTTAGGTTTGAACTCTCTTTTTGACAAATACTTGATCAATCAAGCCTTTACCAATCCACTAACTTTTAAAAGAAAAAAAAGCTAACCAATATATTTTGAACCGAATTAAATCTTAGAAAAAAATTGTTTAATGTAATCATCAAGTGGTTGTCGAACATTGTTGATGGTGCCTAACTCGCTGGTGTGAGTGTATTATACGGCCTTGTGCCGGACTTATTTTATCTTGGGTCAATGATCCTATCAAAATAATAAGAATATGCTATTTTTCTTAAATGTGTCTTGTTTTGTGTGGATGTTTTTTTTGTTGTTAGAGTAGCTTTTTATTTATTGTAAGTGTTTGTGTGTTGTTTTTAATTAGTTCACGTAAAAATATAAAAATATTTTTTAATTAATTCACGTAAAAATACAAAAATATGTTATTATGTTGTGTTTTTCCTTTGTGCATCTATATATTAAAATTCGTAAACCATGGCTCTTGGCAAATCTAATCCAAAAAGGTTTACTTAGAGAGAGTGTATGGTGATGAATGGTTCTAGATAATCAGGTTGGCCCAATGACATTGACTTAAGAGTATTTGGTTATTTTACTTTTATTACATACTTTTTCACAACATAGACTAACAAATGTTGATAAAAATGATATTAAGCTTTACAAAAGAGTTTTGTTGGATTATCAAATTAAAATGATATTAAGCTTTACAAAGGAGTTTTGTTGGATTATCAAATTAAGCATATTTTTTTTGTTTTGAATTGAAATGTAGATTTTATTTAATTTTTTGAAAAGATTTTATTTGATATATTAAGTATGTTTTTATTATTTTTAAAATTTAGTATAAAAATTTATAATTTAATTTTTGAAATGTATTTTAAGTATTTTAATATTAATTATTAGATATATATATTAATTTAAATAATATAATTATAAAATATATATTTATATGAAATTAGTAAAATGTGTGGTCAAAAGTTAATCAAACATTTTGTTTATTTTATGTGTTATATCATGTTTTAGAATACAAGGAAGTATAACAAAATTCACAAATTTAATCAGTTTTACTTGAATAGAAAATAAATATAGTTATTATATCCAACCAATCATTTAAAATGGTTACAACAATTGACTTAGAAACTTAAATGTAAAAGGACAAGGTCACCAATATCTTGATTTTAGTTTTAACTTAAACTTTTTTAAAACCTCCTTACATTCCAAAAATATTATATCATAGTAAGGCATTTGAATAACATGTGTTTCTAAAACCTTTGCAAGTAAAAGGTATCTTCCATTGATAACATCATTCTTCAAAAAAATAGTTACATAGAAAAATGATTAGAAATGTAACTTTAGTTGAAAAAAGTTGCTTAATTGTGGGAGGACAAGCAACATTGTTGTGAGATGAAGCCAAAAACGTGCAAAGTTATTTAAGATTTGAAAAAATATTTTTAACATTGCTCCACTACATCTATTATTCTAAGATTTTTATATGTATGTATTTATTTAACATACCAAGGGCTATTAAACGTTTCTCTTATGTTTGATTAGGTAGGAAAAGATAATAAATAAACTTAATAGAAACCATTTCAAACATTTTTTTCATCATTTAAGTTGTATATTTCATGTGATATTAATGAGGTTTTAAGGAGTTCTTTGCACTAATCAATGCATCTCTTCTAGTATGGAATAATGCAAACATAAGGTCTTCAAATATATATTTAATGTGAAGCCAAGTATGGCATGATTTGGCTCAAGTTAGGTAGAGAGAATTACATCACCAATTAAGTTATTTTCCCTTCCTTGTTTACTTTCTTTATTATGGTTTAATAATTTTGTGTTTTATATAAAACAAGATTGGATGACATTGTGGTGAATAGTGGTTAGAATTATTTTTGAGAGTTCTAAAGTTATATTATATTGTAATTTACATAATTTATGTCCACATGAATTCAAATATATTTGAGAAGACTTTCATGTCTCTAATGACAATTTTCCATTATTTTGAAGCTCTTAAAATTTTTATAATGAGAAAGGTCTCATTTTATGTGCTGAAAGAAGAAGCCTATATATTTTGTATCTTTAAAAACCATGAAACATAGATTTTACAAGTTGATATGGAATGTAATAAAACAAAAGGTTTAATGAATATGGCCTATTAAAAATATTATATATATTATGGATATGTCAATTAAAAAGTTACATTGTGGACATTGGAGATTACACGATATAAGGAGTGATAATGTGATTAGAGTTGCATTTTTAGATATAGAATTAGGAGATCAATGATAGCAATAACCTCGTAAAAAAAATACACAATTCAAAAAAATAATAAGTCACTAACTCTTCTACTAATCATAATCTTGTTTCTTTTTTAACGATATTTATATGATCACATATAAACTAATTCAAGAATATTTGTTAAAAATATAGTTGTGAAATGCACTATAGGAGATGTTACATTTTTCATCCTTAGTAGTTTCTATGCCCTCTATTATATTATTGGAAATGTAAGTTAATTCATCATGTAAACCTATAGTTAAAATCTTTGGTGTAGTATTTTAGGGCTCTACTTGTAGCTTCTAGCCTTTTACTCTCTTGTAATGTCATGTATTCTCTTACTCTCACTCTTATTTGGATAAGTTTGTTTTGATTATTTCTTCTATAGGTTTAACACTTTGGTCTCTCTTAACCTCTATGAATTTTTAGTCCATGAAGCATATGTTTATTGTACATTTATGACTCTTTGGTTTCAACATATGTAACACTCAAGAAACATAATGTAAGAAAACAAGTTTTGAAATTGCTTGGTTTTATTATCCTTGTCATGTAGGTATTGTCAATAATAAAAATATGAATTTGGATCTCATAGGTAAACAAACATGGAAGCTTCTTAGCAAAGACAAGGTAGTTTGGACTGATATTATCAAGGCCAAGTATCTTGGGTAGAGTGATAATTTCCTAGAAGCCGACTCCCCTTGTTGGGTTGCCTTCTAGAACTCTATATTGAAAACTAGACACTTCATTCAAAAAGGGATTAGATGGAATCTTGGAAATGATGGACTCATTGATTTTTGGAAGGACCCTTGGATTATGGACTCTCCCCTCATAGAGCTCCCAAATATGGTCATCTTAAAACCTCTAACTGAGCAGCTTTTTGGAAATAAAATTTACAACTTTATGGAGTCCAACTATGAAATAAAGATGTAGAAATTCATTTCTCAAAACAACCTAAGTGAAAGGTAGATAAGAGGAGGAAGGGACCTCACTAATATTCTAAGAACATATGTGATACCAAATACCAATTTTGAAGACTCTCCAATTTGGAAAGCTAGTGAAGATCGTCTCTATTCTGTTAAGTCCACATACTACATCTCTGAAGATAACAATACTAAGTGGTTTTCGACTAGTCACATTTGGAGCAAGCATATTAGCCCCAAAGTTACTTTCTTTTATTGGTTGGTTGTTCAAAACAAAATTCTCACCATTGATAACCTTCTCAACAAAGAAATGACAATGCCCAATTGGTGCTACCTTTGCAAAGCCAACTCCAAATATGCACACCACCTTTTTCTTGATTGTCTTTTTTATCTAAGTTTCCTTCACACCATTCTTTCTGCCTTTGGGATTGTTTGGGCCCCACCCAATTCCATAATTGACTTATGCTACCAATGGTCCTCTCCCTTCCTTGGTCATCGTCTAAAATCTCTTTGGTCTTTCTACCTCCCTTACTTCTTGTGGGAAATTTGGGAAGAGAGGAACCATAGAGCCTTTCATAATACCTCCAAAGATACATTATCTATTGGGGCTCACATTCTTACTACTACCAAAGAGAATTCTTGTTTGATCCCCCTTGTTGATTCTCAGGAACATTTCATGAAGTCCAAATTTTCTCATTCCTTAGGTCTCTCCCCTACCCCTTAGACTCTTCCCATTGTTCCCTCAATTGATAGATCGAAGATCAAGTGGTCTCCTCTCCCGAAGGGTTGGATAAAGCTAAATATTAATGGTACTTCTAAAGGCAATCCAAGGAGGGTAGGCATAGGTGGAGTTTTAAAAAATAATCAAGGATAAATTCTTCTTGATTATGTTAAAAATATTGGTATCCAAACCAATCATTTTGCTAAAGCCAAAGACGTCTACCAAGTCCTAACTCTTCTTGATGGCCTCCCCTCAAATAAACTCATCATAGAGGGTGATTCTTTGAACATAATCAATTATCTTAAAGATGCCCAACCTCCCTCCTAGAGTGTTCAAAACATCATTGATGAATCTAAACAATCCCTACAAAAACTTAGCAGCAATGTCATCCAACATATTTAATGGGAAGGAAATCAGGTAGCAGATGTAATGGCTATTTTGGATATGTTACATGAAAACCTCACCATTTGTTGTAACAACTTCCCCAATATCTTGTTGAGAACTATCCTATCGGGAGACAATCCTTGCTCTAACCTCTAAAGTTGGTTGTTATATTCCTTCAATGCTTAAAGCTCCTTGGTTTTTAGATTGTTCTTTCCCTATTGTCTTCATCCACATGTCTTCATCACTTTGGAGATCTCCCTTCTCTTTGCTCATTTTGAGTGCCTCTTTGTTAAGATATTGGATGTTGAAGATGACGAACAAATATTAGATTTTTTATTGTGGTCCTGGAGTAAAATCTGGTGGCGTTCTTAGTAGCAATATTGTTCATGGGATTGGGTCTCAAGATGGTCCAACAAGAGTATTAGAGGTTATGATCTTCTCAAGTCTCCACCCTTGGGCGAATGCCCCCAAGCCATGTGCCTTACCTTCTTTAGCCCCTAGATTGGGTCCCTCACCAAATTTCCCTTTACCTCAACCTTTCCATGTGGTCTTCCTTGGAGTCCCAATCACCTTTGTATTCCTACCAATTCTTCCCATGGCACCCTCGTTATCATCTTTTCAGTCATGATCCTCCTTGGAAGACTTTTTGGCATAAAGAAACAATGTATTATTCTATGATGTTTTAATACCTAAGTTGAGCAATTGAACCATCTATATGATGTTTAGTTGATTTGAAAGAGCATGATATTGTTGATGTATTACTAAGATGTGCAGGATCAGGTACACTCGTAGGTGGAAGAAGTAGAATCATCCACAAAAAGTGGGGGTACTTAAGGTTGGGGAAGTGATGATTAAGGTAATTCGAGGGTAACATTGATGGATACCTTCATATAGGCATGCATTCGGTTAGGGATAATTGTAAAAAACTAACCACCTTGAGCCCCAAATTGATAGCCTAGTAGCTATCATAAATTCTCGAGGTTGAGACAGGTGATTGGATTGATGGAAAGATTTCCCTTTGTCTGTTGCATATGTTAATTGTCTTTTACTTCATCACTATCTGCATTTGTGGTTTGGAAAATAAAAGCATACGTAATTTAAATTGTCTTGAAACTCCTTGTGATGTTTAAATATGTTTGGTATGATGTTATGCTCAAATATATGAAAAAAAAGAATCCTTGAATGTTTCGAGAATTTATATAGCAATAGTTTATTTTAAATGATAAAGGAATTTCATTTCAAAATAAAAGTTAGTTTATTTTAAATGATAAAGGAATTTTAGTTACCCAGGTGTTGTAGGTGAGTTGGAGAGGAGAGGGCAATCCTCCAAGGGAGGTCCTAGGTTCAAATCTCCACCCTACCAAAAAGCTGAATTGGGTATCCAAAATCCAATTGATAATGTTGGTGCGGGCAGGGTCGGGTGCGACTCCTGGGTGACTTTGACGGTTTAGAACCTCCTGTTCACAGTATCTCAGACCAAGGCGGCCCCGCAAGGGGTTTTTTGCTAAAAATATAAATAAATAAAGGAATTTTAGTTCAAAATAAAAGTTAGTTTATTTTAAATGATAAAGGAATTTCATTTAAAAATTAAAATAAAATTTAGTTTAACTTTAATTGATAAATAAAATCTCAATTTAAAATAATATTTGTTTTATTTAAAAATGACAATTGAGCCTCATTTATGAATAAATATTTGCATTGTTTTGGAGCTTCACTTATAACTATTGATTATATTAGTAGGAGAATCTCTTTTATAATTCATAGTTAATAAAATATTATTAATATAATAATCAAACTCCATATTGATCCAACAAAATATATTTGCAATTCAAACATACTCCAAGAATTCGAGTTGGTAGGAGGAGCGCCTGCCAATGTTGGAGGGATGGATGCCATTTATGATGGAGGTTATCCAAACAATATAAAAATGTTATCTTCGTCGACCGTCACGTTATGGTATCTAGAGAAGTTATAAGGGGTGGTGGGACATAGAGGACTAAGGAGAGAGCTGCATAGTTGTGTGAAAAATATGACGACTGGTTGAGAAGAAGAAAGGAGATAAAGAATAACAAAATGGAAAAGGAGAGCTCTGGAAAGCACCAAGCTAGGACAACACTGCCCAATCCATCTCAAAGGAAGCAGGCAATAAACCAGGTTGGGTTATAATCATTGTTACATTTGTATAGAGAGCATTTGTTTGTTTGTACTTCATGATTTCCATTGGGTTATCATTGCTCATTCATTGATTGTGGGAAGATGAGAATGTATTTCATTTAAAACCCTCCTTTGTGTTTGCTTATGTGCTTCCCCTGCAACGTTGCCACCATGAATTATTAGCTTCAACTATCTTGGTGTGTTGTAAATTCCTTTTCTTTAGGTTGTTGTTCACATGTTGGCCATGGAGGACTCCCAAAGTAGGATGGGAGCTGAGTATGTTCAGTTGTAGCAAACCGCATATACAATTCTAGCTTTGTTGCCTTGAAAGTCGGGTCTTGTCAAACCAAGTCACCTGTAAGCTATGATGTGTTGTTGTTTGTTAATTTGTGGTTTTTTTTCCATTAGGGAGTGTTTGTAAGTGTTGAGAGGTGTTTTCCCTCTCAACCGTCCTCCGTATCCTCAAGACATGCGAACCTAAGAGGTCCTCATCACTCTCAAGTAAGGATGCCCACCTGTTAGACGTTTGTAACCGTAAGTAACCCCTCCCTTCTTCTGCCATAGCTTAGGCCACGAAGGTGTGGTTACTTTTGACCATAGAGATCGTTCACTTCTGCTGTAAACTACATGGTTGAGGGCACGTCGTGTTTGACGCTAAGCTTGTTAGTGTATCCCTTGGTCGCTTTTGGAAATATTATTTAAGTTAAGAGTCTTCTTTAGTTTCTTAAAGCTTTAAATAAGTAATAAGAATAATTTAAGAAGGTTATTGAAGGAAAAGGTTTATTTTCATATTAAAGTAGTTGACTTTGATTTGTTAAATAAATAAAGAATTAGTTTATTTTTTAAATTAAGGGTATGGGTCTTTAATTTATGAAATGAAGAAAAATATTTATTTTCAGATTAAAGTAGTTGACTTTGATTTGTTAAATAAATAAAAAATTGATTTGTTTTGTAAATTAAGGGTATGGGTCTTTAATTTATGAAATGAAGGAAAAGGTTTATTTTCAGATTAAAGTAGTTGACTTTGATTTGTTAAATAAATAAATAATTAGTTTGTTTTGTAAATCAAGGGTATGGATCTTTAAGTTATGAAATGAAGGTAAAGGTTTATTTTCAGATTAAAGTAGTTGAATTTGATTTGTTAAATAAATAAAAAAATAGTTTATTTTGTAAATCAAGGGTATGGATCTTTAATTTATGAAATGAAGGAAGAGCTTTATTTTCAGATTAATGTAGTTGACTTTGATTTGTTATATAAATAAAGAATTAGTTTGTTTTGTAAATTAAGGAAATGGGTCTTTAATTTATGAAATGAAGGAAAAGGTTTATTTTCATATTAAAGTAGTTGGCTTTGATTTGTTAAATAAATAAAGAATTAGTTTGTTTTGTAAATTAAGGATATGGGTCTTTAATTTATGAAATGAAGAAAAAGGTTTATTTTCAGATTAAAGAAATTGAATTTGATTTTTTAAATAAATAAAGAATTAGTTTGTTTTGTAAATTAAGGGTATGGGTCTTTAATTTATGAAATGAAGAAAAGAGTTTATTTTTAGATTAAAGTAGTTGAATTTGATTTTTTAAATAAATAAAGAATTATTTTGTTTTGTAAATTAAGGGCATGGGTCTTTAATTTATGAAATGAAAGGAAAGGGTTTATTTATAGATTAAAGTGGTTGACTTTGATTTATTAAATGAATAAAGAACTAGTTGGTTTGTAACTTAAGGGTATGGGACTTTAATTTATAGAACAAGAGAAAATGGTTATTTCTTGATTGAGAGAATCTAGAATGTTTGATGATTAAAGGTATGGGAATTTAACTTGTCAAATATGGGTTGGATGAATTAATTTGAATGGAAACTGTGATCTAGTTGCATTGTTGAAAGACTCTCTTGGGTTGATGAGAGGGGAAATAAAAATAATAATTTTATGATATCAACTATGCCATAGATGGTTAGATGCTTGATTTAATTGTATAGTTGCAATTTGGCAAATAAATGAATAAATGAATTTAGAAGCATGTCTATCATGGAACCATAAGTGATCTAATCCTCTACTATCCTCAAATGATCGATGGAAGTTGAGGTGGAACAAGGAGGAAGTTGGAATCGATGTACTAATTTGATTCTACTTATAATGATTTACTTACGTTTGAATAGAATAGCCATGTGGGGAGATTTCCCTGATGAAATTGATGTAATATATTATTCTTTAAAATGTATGGAGGATTTACCATACTTATTTATATGTAATAATTATTTATATTATTGGAAGATGAACCTTTAAATTACTACTTGAGTTATCTATAGATGTATTTGAATCTCTTTCAATTATTGTTTATATTATTTAAATTAATGCCTCCTTCCTTGTATCTTTGTTTGTTCTAATGTTTTGTTAGATTTAGCATCTTATTTATGTTTGTTAAAATTTGTTCTAAAATAAACAAATTTTAGTAAAGAGTTCTAGGGTGAACTTAAAGGATGACCTGAGGGATTGAGACCCCCTTAGGGTGAACATGGTAGACCTAAGGGATTAAGACCCCTTAGGGAGAACAATACCCAAGTTAGCAAAGACTACATTCGAGTTAAGATAACTCGTCATGGAGACAAGATGGATAGCTTAACTCACAATGCACATAGCATACCTACATAGACTGGCTTGTGTATGGTATGGTGATGGGTGTATACCCTTGATTGGTTGAATGTGATAAGTTTAGCTCATAAAGAGTGATGAGAAAGATACAATTTTTTGCAGTAACATATAATACACTTACATAGATGAATTTGTGTTAGGGTATTTAGTGAGATGTAGCTCTTCAGGAAAACTTAGGGGTTTCAAACAAATAGTCCAATTAGGAATAGGATAGGGGTTTATGAATCCTTCTCCTTAGTGTGTTTTCTTATAGTTGAACCTTGGATCATTATGATTTCTTGGTCTCGTGAACATTATCACCACCTTTTATAGAATCATTTCCAATTAAGGAGTGGTTTCCTCAATCATCATCTCCACATAACATCATACCCATACCACATCGCCAGCTCATGCTTTTCTATGTAAACTTTGATGACTTTTGTTGACAATGTAACTTCTCCCATTGGTTACTGCCTTGCCAACTCTTCCATCACCTTAATTCCAATGAAGGTGATCAAACTGATAAGAATTTTTTGGCTTAAGGAAGATCATCAATGATTATGACCTCATTTTTTCCTAAAGGGTGAACTTACTCCCATTTAAGTTCAAATTGCCTCTTTTTTTTTTTATTTGTTCTAGATTGAATCACTAAATAGTTTTTTTTTTGCATTTGGTCATCTTCACTTTTCCCTTTTTCAATTCTTGGTAAGTTATGTTGTTGGCCTATGCTCTAGTCACCCTCCAAATTCCCCCTCCACCAACCCCCGCCTAGCCTTCACTTTGTTCCCTTCACTACTTAGCCCCCTCAACGTTGCGCATGGTTGATCATGACTACAGATTTGAACCTGAGGTCCTCTAGTTGGACAAGATGGTTGAGGAGATCTTCAATGATCACGAGATTTTTTCTTTCCTCTAGAAGTTTAGTGGTAATGACATGGAACTTTCTCAAGAGCTGGCCTAGTCTTGAGATGAAGGTAAAGTCTTAGTTAGGGAGCTCAAGTTTACATCAATGTTGGTATGGTAATTGAAGTGGTTGGACTTCCTGATGATGGTGACATAGTATAGAGAGAAAAGCATTCCCTAGATGGAGAATTGTCTTACTTCAAAGACAAAGAGGATAATCTTGGTAGGGACAAAAGTGAAATCATGAGGGAGTCCCTCCCTAAACCTTGGGATAAGGTGATGGTTCATGTCCTATACATTTAATGGTGGATGGTCCAAATAGCATTATCAAAAGCTTCTACCTTGCCTTCCTAAATTACCTCCATGGAAAGAAGACCATAAATATCCCAAAATACTTGTTTAGGTCTATTGAGAGGTCCTTCAACAACTTCAAGAAAGGATATTTATCATTTCCTTTGCATCAAGGTATCCACCTCATCATTTACAAACATATGCTCTAAAAGGAGTTCCATAAGGTAATCTTATCATGTGTGGGAAGCCCTTCGACTTACCCTGTCCCCCTAAGTTTAGCCTTTGTGGGAACCCCTTGCCCAATGTAATTGATGAGTCTAGCCCTTTTTAGGTAGATTGCATATTATTTCCTATAGCTACCATGTGAAGGGAGTTTACCATAGACTTAGACAATTAAAGCATTTTATGATCAACATATTTTAAATATTCAACTTGAACCCTACACCACTCAAAATTCTTAAGGTTGGTCATATATTCTACCCTACTACTATCTTGTGATGTAGATTCTCTATATTCATTCTTGAGGTTGATCAGGTATTATATCCTACCACTTCCCTATGAGGGGGCTTTAGCCTAAACCTAGATGTTCAAAGTAGCCCCATCCACACATTCTTGAGGCTCATAGTGTATTCTAGCCTACGATTATATTACAAGTAGACTTTAGCATAAACCTATATATTCAAAGTATTTTTGAGCCTAACGCCTTGCATTCATACTCAAAAGTGATTGCATAGTCTAGTTTCTACTACCTTGCAAGAAAGATCTAGTTTGGACTTGGGTGTTTGAAGTATTTTTGGGACCTCATAATTTTTTAGGTTGAGTGGCTGCATGTATGTACCCAAGATTGAGTACAAGATGCACACTTGAACATTCAGATTCTTGGCTTCTTTCTCACATATCTAAGGGTGATCATAAAACTTAAATTTAAATCCTTATATTGACTATTTTGGATTTACAAATTGACATGTATGTGAGATGTGGTGGTAATATAAAATAGACATTTAACAAAATATAAAAATGAAAAAATGAACAAAAAAACAAAATTTCACAAAAATCCTTCGAAAAATACTTTCTTAATTTCCAAACCTATACATACTTCAATATATATATTATATTTATATATACAATAGAATATTTCATTGTTGTCTCAAGAGACTCTTGGTGCTTCACATTCTCTCCACATGTGGATGAGAATATTTATTTTTCTTTTTTGACTTTAAATTTTCACTTACAATTCAATTTATATTCTATTTAAAACTTTTTCTCCATTAAAATCATAATTTTTTATATTTTCCCTTGAGGTTGGTAAATTTACATTCTACATATAATCAAACTAGACTAATTCTTTTCCAATATCTTTGCTAAACTATCTCCATATTGATCTTCTATGTAATTATGATTTAGTTCATTTTTTTCTCAACTAGTTCTCAAATAAAATGATACCTCAAGTCAATGTGCTTTGATCTTGCATGAAAAATAGGATTTTAAGTTGCTTGAACTATACTCATGTTGTCACAAAAATGGTAGTTGGTCTTTCTTGCTTTTCACTAAGGTCTTCTAGGATACACCTCAACCATACTACTTGTGTGCTTACTAATGTAGATGCTACATACACTACCTCTATTGTTGAGAGTGCAACTATTGCTTGTTTCTTTGAACTCCAAGTTACCAATCCATTTATCAATGAGAAAAACAATTATGATGTAGATTTCATATCATCAATTGACCTTCCCTAGTCTAAATTACTATATGTAAGTTAATATATCATCTATTTGTATTGATCCATTTCACAAACATCTAACTAATTATGAGAGACAATTAAGAAACGTGTTAAGACATGCACATGAGTTTGCATGAATATGATAATAGTATATTTTTAGATATATAATTAGATTTTTTTTTAAATTTTAAATCTAAATATTAATAAAAAAAATTATTAGATATATATATATATAATTAGATATATAATTACTATATATAGATGTCACTTTCAAGATTATGAATGTGATGAAATTTGAAGAGATCTTCTTTAGTAAGGATGTGAGGAAAATTCTATATTTCCTCTTTGTAATAGGGATAAGCTTTGTAAAGAAATCAAGAGCAAATCTTGGTTGGAAATCATAAAAACATCAAGAAGTTGAGAAGAATCTACTTTACAAATATACAAGTTTTGTTGATTGAATAAAATTGTTAAATAAATTAATCCTACTTAGAGGCTTGACAACATGGAACTTCGTATTTGAGAGTTTGTACTTGATCAAGATACATAATAGATATTTAGTTAATGAGGGAGATTGTAATGATTGGTTGAATAATTATCCTCCTATTTTTTATCCATAATGACAACTTGCTTAGACATGTTTAGCTTATAGAGGTTCGAAGGTCTAAAATTATCTTAATGTAAATAATAACTCCAAGTCATGGGTTTCTATTAAAAATGTGGTTGAAGGAGAGGCCCTCAAATAAATAGCGGATGAGCTTCAAAGGATGCTTCAAGAATTTTATTATTCTAACTTTATATGGAAGGACAAGTTGCTTTGGAATTTATCAAAAAACGAGGGATACATGGTTAAGTTGGGATATAATATTTTAGATCAATACATTTTTTTTATAAAATATTTTTCTTGGAAAAATGTTTGGTCACTTGAGGTCCTCATTAAGGCCTCAACATCCCTTTAGATAGGAATATAAAACAAGGTTATAATATATGAGAATCTGTGAGGTGTGGCTTGTATAAGAATGATTGAGAAACATCAAATTATTTACTTCTTTATTGTCTTATTGTTTACAATCTTTGGGGTTGTTTAATATGAAAATATATTGAACAATTCCATCAACATTGAAAGAGTTTATGAAATATTAGATTAGTTATTTCAAAGCAAGAATTATGCATTTTGTTGAATATTGGTCATGTCATTATTCATTGAAATTTATAGATTGAACCAAATAATAGAACTTTAAAAATAGATCTCAAAATGATGTCCAAATTTGAAATCATATTATTATGTCTCTTATAGAATGTTTAGAGAGATGATGCTAATCATGAGAAGTCTTAAGTGCTCAAAATGAAATGTCTAGAAATTGGGTTTATCAAAATTAATTTTGATAGTGGTTTCAAAAGAAATTAAAAAAAAAAAGATGGTTAAGATAGTATTTTTTAAAATATGACTTAGAATTATATGGAATATCAACTAACAACTATGTAAAGGCTAGGGCACTTCCTATAAGGATCTAACAACTATGTAAAGGCTAGGGCACTTCCTATAAGGATCCAAATGGCCATGAACAATGGATAGAAATATATTTAAATTGAGGGAGATTTGCAAATTATTATTATTATTAATGTTTTTAAGAAAAATGAATGTAGGAATAAGTAATAATGATTTTTTTTTTAATAACCCTTAATTATTTTTGGAGGTAGCATCTATGGAATCTTAGTAGCAATAATTTTACCAATCATATGGGTGTTGATTTTTACCTTAGAAAAATCAAAATTTAAAAGATAAAGGATTGAATGAGATTTTATCTGTATAAAAATGATATCAACAAATTGATTATGAAAATTTAAAAGTTTAAAAAATATGAAAAATATCTTTAATAAATAAGAAAATGAAGAACATCTTTCATAAAATGGACAAGTTATATAATAAAAATGATCTTTAATTGTCGAATGATTTCAATATTAAAAAAAAAATAATAATGTTTAATAAAAGTTACTTAAAATTTATTAATTTTTTTAATCAATATAATATTAAATAATTAAAAATTAAATAATTAAAAATAATGTGATTTTAAGCTTAAACATTTACTTAAACTAAATCTTTTTAAATAAAATAAAATAAATTTAATTTAATTTAAAAAATAAATAATATTTTTATGAAAGTATATCTCTATTAACCAGATTTAATATAAAGCTTATATGCAAAATTAATAATAAAGATATTTATAGTTTAAAAGCATATAACAATCTAATGTACTGTAACTGGGTGCAGAATGTAAAACAGCCCTAACAAATAGTCTTTCAATTCTACCCGCCAAGTTAAGAAAATTTTAAAATTTGTTAAATTTATATAATATTTTTGTATAAAAAATTTGGAATCTACTGAGAATAAAGTCGAAGAATTTGGAACTTTATTGCTGTAAGTTCAAAAGGACTCGATCATTATTAAGTGAAAATACGTATTAAAGTGGAAGAATTTGGAAACTTTAATAGCAATCCACCTTTACTTGCATTGCTTGCAAAGTGATGGAAAGCGCGTGGATTTTTAGTGCAGAATTCGGAAGGTGGGATTAGGAAAAGCAGTGCCCGTGGTGTCCGATTTTTATTGAAGTATATCCCCTTAGTGAAAGCGTGTGGTCCAGTAGAATAGATAATAAGTAGAGACTTTTCATGCCAGTGCTAAAAGAATTTGAAATATACCTTTATTGAAAGTATAAGTAGAGACTATGTAGAGGTTTAAATGTCTTTTTAAAAAGAAAGTGGAATGCATGTAGAGGTCATTTTGTAACTGAAAATGGTATTAAAGTAAAGAAAATATAATTATAAAAATATTTTGTTGATATTATAAGTGAAAAAATTTGAAGAAGATAATTATTTGATTAGTTTATAGTTAAGTATAAGCAAAGCATTAACAACGCAGTGATTTTTATTTTAAATTTTTAGTCTGTGATAATATATATATAGTAATTAGTATTCCATATATATATAGTTTTCCAATTCTTTGAGTTGGAAAGATTTCATCCCTTCTTTTTTAATTGTTTGGTTTAGATTTTTATTTAAATTGAATTAAAATAAGATTTATTATTTACAAATTAAATGTATTTATAAAAAATATTATTTTTAATTAATATTGTGATTTGGTTGGTTTTTCAAGGGAAGAGCGGAGGGAGAGAGGGATCTTTGTACGATAATGATTGATTAGGCTATTTTTCAACGGAAGAGCGGAGAGAAAATATCGGTTGAAACGGTAGTTTTGTGTGAAGATGGAGTGCTCTGGCGATGGCGATGGGAATTTCAAATTTTTGATCGGCAGGAAAGCTGAATTCGATATTGGCGATGGCGACGATCCAAAGAACCATCTCGATGATGGAAATGACGATGGCTTGGAAGATACGGGCATTCGACGACCTAGGTGGATCCCCTCTAGGAGGCCACACCACTAGCGGTTGTGTTTCACATGCAGAATCTGAAGGTCAAACCGCTAGCAAAAATCCTTTGAGCTAGTCTCGAGGTCCTCCCCTCAAGTCCTATGCTGATAAAGTCAGAAATTAGGGATATGTGTATGTCTCTTCAGACCCGAACCCCAACACCCGTAAAGGCAAGGAGATCTCCATTCCTCCTGACGTTATGGACTCAAATATCAGTCGAAGCTCTTTGTCCCTGATAGGGAAATTCTTGGGAGGCTGCCCTGAGATTAAATCAATCAGGAAATGGGCAGCAGCCAAATGGCATCCCAGTGGATCCATGGAAATCAAGGTCATGTCCAAAATGTTTTTCCTCATAAGCCTCAACAACGCGCAAGATACCAACCACATATTAACTACTGGACCCTGGTTCTATGATTGCAGAAGCTTGTTCCTACGAAAATGGGCAGAGGATTTCGATATTGAAACCCAGTCTATTAATTCGGCACCTATCTGATTCCAGCTCCCCAGCCTACCCCTCCAATATTGGGATGAGAGGATTTTTCTCTGATTGCTGAAGTTGTTGGTGACTTTGTTGCCCTCGACCCCGCAATGAAAGTGCAGTCAAGGCTAACTTATGCCAGAATTTATGTTATTGCAAATCTTGATTCTGAGTTACCTACCTATGTGGATCTCGTCTACGGCTCCAAAAGAAGACGCCAACCATTATTTTTGAAAACAAACCAACATTTTGTATTGAGTGCCACACCCAAGGACACTTGAAGATCCAATATTTGTTGCTGAGAAAGGAGAAGTCTTTGAAGTCGTCTGCTCAGCAAGCTTCACAAATGGTGAATTGCGTTGATTCGGATGTTAGGAAAACCTTGTACAAGAAACTGAAAATATGCCATAAAAAGGCCCAGGGGACTTTGAAAGGTAAATAAATTGTTTTTCCTTAGCCGTTAATGGGTGACGATGGTGGAGTTCATGTTGCATCT
>JAQPPZ010013286.1:0-64666 GCA_028583015.1 Wollemia nobilis
AAATTGATAGGGATTACCAAGCAATAGTCCACAACAATCCATCTCAATGACATCACACATACCTTATCCATAAAACTATCACCAAAAGCAAACAACAAGGTGCAAGTGTATGTGATATTGGATGTAGAATCAACATCCTTCCACCCAAGTGCATAAGGTTGAGGATGTGGCTTTATGGAAAAATTCAACTTCTCGACAATGGTCCTCATAATGATATTATTATACGAGTAATTATCTATGATACAATCCACATAAAAAACATGAGTAAGGTGGGATCTAGTGAAAAACATAGGTTACGACCCCTTTGAAAAATATTTTATATGAGGGTAACTTTGTTTAGTTTACCCTTCAAAGAAATATATTCTTCTTCTCTCCCTATAGTCACAATGGGACCATTTTGTGGTTCCTCATTTTTAGGTTGTACAATTAGGGACTTCTTCTTTTTCATTCTTTCAAATATAAAACATTTAGATTTTGTATGACCATTATTTTTACAAAAATCACAATATAATATTGAAGAAGAAAAATATGTAGAGTGAGAATAATAAGAATGTGCTTTAGATGAAGTGGGAGGAGAAGAATAATTAGGGTAAGAATGAGAAGTGTTCTTCACATTTTTTCGATGTTGATTAGTGCCTTTGGAATTGGTTTCTTATCGATATCTATGAGAGGCATCAAATTTCTCCTATACTATAATGGCATGTTTGAATACCACATCCAAAGTAAGGAAATTATTGAATTTCATTTCCCTAAAAATTTGATCTTGCAATCCATGAGTGAACTTGTTAATCAAATCCTCTTTTGAAAATTTCACCCCAAGAAATCTTAGCCTATTGAATTGAAAAATATAGTCTATAATTGACATACTATAGGCTTGCATTAACATATACCACTTGGTCGTGAGGTCACTTTGATAATTTGGTGGGAAAAATGTGTTTTTAGTATTTGGATCAATTCTTTCCAAGTCATGGCAACATTGTGGCTTTGTCTTTCTACAATCAAAAATTTTGCTAAGCCTATGAGTTTGACTATGGCAAAAGTAACTTGTTCATATTCAAAAACTTGAACCAAGTTTACATATCCAAAATCAAGTAGATAAGACATCAGGATCCCTTGATCCGTCATACAACTTGACCTCACATTTTGCCTTGTTGGCAAATTTGTTGTTATAAATTTTGACATCACTAGGAGTCAATTGGATAGTAATATCTTTCACTTTATCTACCAAAACATCTACTGTAGTAGTAATATTTTCCATGTTTGTTTTGAGATTAGAAGCTATTTGTTGACGTGTATATGCTAGATGAGGAAAAATATAATGTGTTTGCAAGAACTATCTAGGCAATTTCTTAGGACAATTTGTGAAATTCCTAAAGAAAAATTGATCTACATTTACAAAATTGCCTTTCAATTTACAAAAGGGGGTTATTACAGTGCTTTTACAAAAGTGGCATCAGTTTCACAATCACAAAAATTACCCTTCAAATTTGCAATGGGTAAAAATAAAATTAGCACTAAAATTAGAAAATTAGCCCTTTAAATTTGTAATATTTCAGCTTTGTGGAGGTAAAATTGTTAATTTTTGAAAAAATAAATTGATCAAAATTTATAAAAATTTGGAAAAATTCACGTTGCAGTTGGTTGGCACCAAAATTTGAATTTGAAAAGTTCAAAACTAGAAGGAAAAGTTGTTTTTGGTTTCAACTGCAAGTCAACAGGTCAATGAACCATTGCCTGCATTTTTTGATCAAACACCGCCTATGAATTTTTGTCAAAAATCACCTAAAAATTTTGATCAAAGTGTGTAGAAATGGTCTAGTCAACAACAAATTCTTCAATGTTTTGTCAAAGTCTCCAACAACACAATCGCAACATTTTGGCTCCTTGGGAGTTGTGCACCACCGACCAATGTTCTAGCCCATGCGCATGCCCGGCTAGTGGTTACCACCACAAGGTGGTCACTTCTTTTATAACACATTGGCGCTTATAAAGAAAGCTCCAACATGTGTCAGGCAATCTGGGACTAATATCTCGAGGGAAAAATTTCCCAAAATATTTTTTCCCACCCTTTCATCGACTGGAAACCAAATATTGCTACCAAAAACTTTTCTATATTGGAAAATGAGAGATTTACCACTAGATCGCATTGAAATAGCTACAAATACTAGAAACAAGTATTTTTACACTAGATTTTATGGGTTTTTATTAAGGAATTCAAATTGATACCGATAACATGTAGATTGACATCAAAAATTTCAAATTGGTGCCTCAAAGTTGGGTAAGATCACCAAAATTAATCAAAAAACCTACACACTATGTGTCCACATTTGAGTGATTCCCAATATTCTCATAAACCCTTTTTCTTCCGCCATGTGTCACCATCTAGTTAGTGAATATGTTAGGGTTGAATCTTACTTTCTATTGGGAAATTATATAACCTTATAAAACTAAAAAAAAAATCATCGCTTGCAATTTTTACTCTGCATGGTAATTTCTGTAGACTCTCAATCCGATTGCATGTAAGTTTACTATAATTTTATAATGGTCAACTTTGATTGAAAGGTCGTCAGCTAGATTGTTGTAGCTACCACTGTATCAATACCAGTAGACAATCATGGTGGTGTCCGGTTGGTTCTTGGATGGTGGCATTGTCCGATAGCGGTCTGCCTACGAGTGGTTGATGTATGTAGGAAAAAGAATCATGACATGATGGAAGAAGGGGAGGGAGGCTAGTGAAGGAATAAGGGGAGGTAGAGGGATGGGAAGAGTAACCGCACCTTCTACCACTAGTCGATAAGGTATCTAATCGAGAAAGGATGTCGATCAACCAAATAATTAACCATTAAGAGGTAAACCAAAATAGAGGGGAAAAAGAGGAAGAGGGGGGAAATAAACAGGGTGGGCTACAATTTCCACCAATCGCACCACAAATCCTCATAGTTTGTGAATAAAATTTATTTTCCTCTATTAGTCTAGTTGAACTTGTATTCCCTCGGTAAGACTCCTTTTGGCAATAAATTGGACTCAATATTGTGTAACTGATCCTCAAATATATTCTCTATTCTTCTATTTGATATTCAAAGCAGATAATTTTTCTTGCCTTCATCAAGGTAAGTCTGGTTACCCTCTGATCTTTTGTAAGGGTTATTTGGTGCAAGGTTAATCTTGAACCCTCTACCACCTCAAGAGCTTCATAAAATTGATGGTATGGGCTGGCCCCAACCAATTTCTTGTAGCAACTACTTTAGAATCTGGTGTACTAGAAACAAAATAATACTAGTCACCAAGCAATGAAGTTGGTACTTTGCCTCCCTTCTTGTAAAATAAATATCCTATGGCTCTGATTACTAGTGATACGAAAACCATAAAATGTAAAACTAATTATTCATTAGGAGCAATAAATATATAGAACATACAAAGATCTCACATAGTTATAGTGGTTGTAACAATTTGCCATGCAAGGTCAACCAATTGTAATTAAAAGATATTCAAGGATAACCACCTGCCAAACATGGATGCAACAAACAACTAACTGCTAGAAGATAAAACATATCTCTAACAGTCTAACTATGCATCCTAAAAAATAACAAACACCTATTAAATGTGGGCATACTATACCTCACATAAATACAAATGCAAGAAATATAATATCCAATGTGGACATACTATACCACACATAATACAATGCAATAAAATAACATAGGCTTATAAATAAACTTAAGGTAATATAGTATCCTCAACACATATGCACGCTAATTCCTTTCATACAATTATTAGAACAAGTCGATCAATTAGTTGAAGGTTTAGTATGATAAGGTATGGGAAAGTAAGTTTCCATTCTCTAGGTGTTATGGGACCTAGAGGATAACCCCTATCATGGTTCGACCCTCATGCTGGAACCACAAGATGTAAATGAGGTAAGTCGATTCCACATAATGGCATATTTTATGGAATTTTTTCAATATCATCTACTTGGATGGTTGTCTGCAACAGTCCTAAAACTAAAAGTGGTTTGATATACCTATAATAATTTTAAACTATATTTTATTGGGTGAAACAAAATGCTATGAATCTGAAAGCAATTTTATTGTTTCAAACATTAAACTTAGAAAAAAAATTCCCTAAGAATTTGTTTGGATTATTTTTGTGGTATAACCAGGTGACTAGACTTGGGTTTTTATAGATGGTATCATACCAGAAGATACCTTAAGTTGTAGAACTTCAATTAGATAATTTTTTTAGATCAATGTAAACTTGTATATTAACTTACTTCTTTCACCTACAGATCAAATGACACAAATGCTGAGAGGTGGGTCTTTAGGAAATCCTACGAGAGGTAGGGAGGAAGAGGCCACTGAAATACTTGTAAGGGGACCAAGGATATTAATAAGGATAGAAGGTCCTCAACGTGAAAGAAGGATGAAACAATTGAATGAATCTCCACTAAATGAGTCTAGTAGGGAGGATGGAAATATTGCAAAAGTTGTGCAACTATTACAAACTCATATGGAGTAGCAAAGAGAATAAATGGTCCAACAGAAAATCTACATTGCCCAACAATAGGATTTGATAGTTCAATAGTAGAAGGTCGTAGAATACTTGGCTAGGGGAAGAGAAACTGGAGGAGGTAGGATGGTGGGAGAACCAAGTGAACCTGTAGGATGTAGTACTGGTAGGGATAGAGTGAGTGTATAATTGTATAGGAACCTGAAGAAGGTTATGATATTCAAGTTTAATGGAAAATGTGATGGAGATGTGGTAGATAATTGACTAAGTGAACTAGAGTCATACTTTTCCTTGGTAGTTTTATCATCTAAATCTAAAATTGTGTTGGTAGTTATGAACATGACTAAAGTAGCCCTATATTGGTGGAAGTCCTATAAGAAAGGGTATGACATTGAAGATGCAAACCTCAAGTGGGAGGATTTCATTAAGAAATTCAGGAATAAATTCCTAAAAAAAAAATATTACGTGGAAAAAATTGGAAATTTTTCTAATTTGCAACAAGAAACCATGTCAGTGTGAGATTACCATAAAAATTACATACAACTACTAAAATATGCATCTAAATATGAAAGTAACGAAGAGATGAAGGTTCATAAATTTATTTTGGGATTACATCCCAAGATTATGATGGTGGTGAATATGCACAACCCTGTAGATATTGCTATTGCTTTTGATTTAGAATGTAAAGAAGAAGCATACCAAGAGATCTGAAAAGCATATTTTAATTATCAAAATCTAACTAAAAAAGAAAAATATGAGCATAGAAAGTGAAAGAGTGTTGAGTTTATGAAGTGGGAAAATGAACAAATAAGAAACCTAAAGGAGGAGATCATAATAGAAAAGGAGGTAGAAATAGAGCTAATTTTCAAAGTAATAAGTTGAAGAGGGATGGCAAAGAGTTTTCTAAAATACATGATCAAAGACCAGAAAATCAAGAGAAGGCAAGGAAAATTGTGCCATAGGTCAGGAATGAGAATAATAATAGAGGAAATAGAGCTCCTCCAAGTAGATTTTATATATGTCAAGGATCTCATTATGCCAACAAGTGCCCCAATAGAGATGATCTTCATCAAAAATCTCTAGAAGAAGCCACTCATAATATCTTTATGACGATAGGGAATCCCGTACTTGATGGACAAGTTACTCCTTTCATATTAAATGGTAATTTTTTTGATAAATATGTGTGTATTTTGATAGATAGTAGATCAACTAATAACTTTATATCCACTAGATTAGTGAGGGACATACTTGAAAGACCTAGTTTTTTGTCTAATGGTTGGAAGGTAGAGTATAGTTCAGGATAAACCTATCATGTTAATTAATGTCTATTTGATCCTCACATAATTCTATCATAAGAAAAACTAATTGGTATTTGTATGTGGCACCATTGTATGCTTTTGATATCATTGTTGGTGTTGACTGATTAAAATCCCATAAGGTTATTCTAAATTTTGAGGAAATATGGGTGGAGTTTATGGATGAGTCTAATCAAAGGATTAGAATTCATTGTAATAATGGTGCAATTAAACCACACCTATTATTTTCCATGCATATAAAGAAAGTCATTAGGAAGATATGAATGATTTTTGTAGTTAAAATGAATAATAAAGAAGAGACTTAAGTGGAATTTTACCTCTTCCAAAAGCATCCTATTTTGGAAGAATTGAAGGATGTGTTTTCAGAGGATCTCCCAAGGTTACCTCCTTACAGAGAATTTGATTTTTCTATCAAAATTTTACCTTGATCTGCATCAATTTCTAGGGTATCGTATACAATGACTTCTATCGAGTTGTAAGATCTCAAAACAAAACTTCAATATTTATTGGAAAAGGGGCCAATCAAGCCCAATGTGTCATCTTGGGGATCTCATTTCTTATTTGTTAAGAAGAAAGACAAAATTTTGAGGATGTGCTTAAATTACTAGATATTGAATAATATTACTATTAAAAATAGGTACTCATTACCTAGAATTAGTGATCTCTTCGATCAACTGAAAGGAGCAACCATATTCTTGAAGATTTATCTAAGGTTTGGCTATCATCGGTTAAGGATTTGGGAAGAAGACACTTCTAAAATAACTTTTATAATAAGGTATGGATATTTTGTGTTTACAATCCTACCCTTTGGGCTAACTAATGCCCCAACTACATTCATAAATATCATGAAAAGCATTTTTAGAGAGTAATTGAATAAATTTGTGCTCGTGTTTTTGGATGACATTTTGAATTATTCCAAGGACAAGGAGGAATATGATCATAATATGTGAACTGTACTTGATATTCATAGAAGGAATCAGTTATACCAAAAACTATCAAAGTGTGAATTCTATACTCCATAAGTACAATATTTGGGATATATTATCTCTATTAAGCGGATTGCAGTCGATCCCAAGAAAATATAAGCAATTATTGATTGGCTAAAACCTACTAATGTGACTGAGGTATGAATTTTTATGGGGATTGTAGGATATTATAGATGATTTATCAAAGGGTTCTCTAGAATTACATAACCTACTACAAAAATTCAAAGGAAAAATAAAGTCTTCAAATGGACATAGTAGTGTGAAGAAGCTTTTCAAATTTTGAGAGAAAGGTTGAGAACTACACTGCTTCTACAATTACCCGATCCTAGTAAGCAATTTATAATGTGTACTGATGTATCAATTGAACGATTAGGAGGGGTTTTTACTGAAGATGATGCAATTATTGCCTTTGAATCAAGGAAACTTAAGAGGCATGAGGTGAATTATGCCACTCATGACTTGGAGTTGGTAGCTATTGTACATGCCCTTAAGATTTAGAGGCACTATTTGTTGGGGAAACCATTTGAATTGAAGACAAATCACCTGAGTTTAAGAAACATATTTACTCAACCATTATTTAATGTTAGGCAATGATATTAGATGGAGTTTCTTGCTGAGTACTATTTTGGCATCGAGTATATTAATGGTAAGGAGAACAAGGTTGTTGATGCTCAAATAAGGATAGGGCATATTGTTGCATTAACAAAATATCAATATGATTTACTAGATCAAATTAAAAATTAGCAACAAAAATATGAATTTTTCTAGTATTGTAATGCTCTTATAGGGTAATAAATTGGAAAGGATACAGGCTTCGTATATAAATATGACTTATTGTCTTAGTGGTTTAAGAGAAACAATCCTTAAGGAGGCACAAAAAACTCCTTATTCGGCTCATCCTAGAGGAGCAAAGTTGTGCAAAAGGTTGATAAAGGCTTACTATTGGTCATGCATGAAAAAGGATATCACTGATTATGTGGCTAAGTTCTTAGAGTGATAGAGAGTGAAAGTGTATAATTTGCATCCAATGGGCAGGTTGTACCCACATGAGATACCTACTCAAAAATGATAGGTGGTATCAATATATTTTATAGTGGGTTTGCCTAAAACAAGGTTCAAGCATGACATAATCTTGGTAGTTATGGATAAGTTAACCAAGATTGCACATTTTATACTAGGCAATGTACAAGATGATGCACCTACAATAGCAAGGAAGTTTTCCAGGGAAGTGGTAAGACTACACGAATTTCCTAAAGTCATAATATTTGATAGGGATTCTCGCTTTACCTATGAATTTTGGTAGGCTTTGCATGAGGTATTAGGAACCAAATTGAATATTAGTAATGCCTATCACCTTGAGATAGATGGAAAAACTAAGAGGGTGAATCATGTATTAGAGGATATGTTAAGAATATATTGCATGGATTAGCATACAAAGTGGGAAGACTATTTATACTTAGTTGAGTTTACATACAATAACAATTATCATGCATCACTAGGTATGTCACCATTTGAAGCTTTGTATGGAAGGATATGCAGGACTATCTTATCATGGGATAACCTATAAGATCGAGTAGTGATTGGATAAAAACTTATCAAAGAAATGGAAGATCAATTGAAAATAATTCAATAGAATGTGAAGGAGGTCGTAGATCATCAAAAGAGCTACGTGAACCTTAAAATAACACCGAGGGGATATTTTGAGGGATATAGAGTGTTCTTAAGGGTCAAGCCAACTAAAATTTCCATAAAATATTCTAAACTTGACTCTAGATATGGGGGTCCATTTGGAATTTTAGCCAAGATAAGCCCTGTTGCATACAAACTTTCTCTACCAACAAGTTTATCCAAAATATATAATGTCTTCCATGTGTCCCTCTTTAAGAAATATATTTATGATCCAACTCATGTTTTAGATGTTTTTAAATTGTAGATGATCAATCCACTAAAAATTGAAGTTTGGTCTATTCGTATACTTGGTTTTAGGATCAAGAACCCGAGGAAGAGGAGCATAGAGCAATATCGGGTCCAATGGGACCATTTTTTGGACAAAAACACCACATGGGAGAATGTGATAAATATGTAGTAGTAGTTTCATTATTTGTTTGAGTAGACATAGATATTTTTAAACACTTTATATGATTTTTTGATATATGTATACACACACACACACACACACACACATATATATATATGATACTGGACACTGAGTAGAGTAGCTCATGTATGTTTTGAGTTACTGAGCAGAGTAGGTTTGCTTATGTGATGATGTATGTTTTGGCTATGCATGCACATTGGTTCAATGTAAAATAGCATGTCAAATAGTTTAATTGTGTGTGCAAATTTGAATTAATTCATGATTCAATGATGAATGATAAATTAATGTGATGGCATATGCAAAATGTTAAATTTAAAAATATCTTATTTATTTACTCATGTCATAAAAACACAGGGATTGTATTTATTTCTAGTAGGGGAGGATGTAACAACCCTCCTCACATGAATATGGATTATATATTGATTAATAAATTGTATTTTCCTTTTCCTATAGAGTTTGGCACTATTGATGTCCATTGTGTATGCATATCTAGATATATACCTTTGACAAATAGGAATGGTCGATGGGAAAGGTAAGAGGGAAGTGATGATTTGGATCGTGAGCACATGGAAGTTCACCTAAATGCATGGAATGAAGGAGCACTATGTGTGGTTTATATTATTTTTTATAATATCTACCTCTTTATTGATGAAAAATAATGTATACATATATTATGGTGGACAATTAAAGTGCCAAAGAAATCAAAGTATTTTCTTGTTCCGTATTTTATAAATTTGATTGTAAGTTTGGCAATAAAATGTTGAAAATAATAAATATAAAGAAAAAGAGTAAATCAGATGGATATCATTAGCTGAGTTTAAATTTGCGTTGGGAACCTCGGGTTCCTCTTCAGCATGAAAGATATCCTGAGTTGTCCTTGGGGTAAAATGCAGCATTTTACTGAAAGTCCAGTACTCTAATGGGGATGGAGGTGAATTGATGCGATCCCAGTCAATGGAATCTATGTATAGATGCAAGGACCGTGCTAGATCGGTCGGATTGCGGATGGGCACGGTTAAGTCAATGGAGATCATGTGGATGAAATGATTTTGGTCTCCATTACCACATGTGTGATGACTCAAACATTCTGGATGTTCCCTATGCTCTGGATCTGGATCTAGAGGTACTAGCATGAATGGATTGGCCCTATGTGCTAATAGGAGGATAGGGTTTGCTCTCAGCACTGATATCACCCTAAGGTCTCAGAGTGGAAGGTGCTCTTCATGTACCTGGAGTAGCGGATCCAACACTTGATCCCACCCTGTTGGGTCTACGTACAACTCGTGCCCTGGAACTATTCCCATCTATTCAAATATGTCATTAATCTCCAAGATGTATGGTTGCAGCCTCTACTGCATGTGATTAAGATATGTCATTTTTGTTTTATCTTCGTAATCACTATCGAAGATCCAAAAGCCCTCGTTGGCTTCGATAATTGTTTGAGGCATTACAGGCTCATCCTTCTCAAGAAAATTAATCTGGCCCCATTGTGGTTGTTCCATGCTTCATGGGGGGACCTGAATCCCTTAACGCGACACTGGATCGCTCGAAGCCTCTAGAGGGAACATTGCCAGGAGGGTCTCTTGATAGTTATTCATGGGAATCCCTTGTGAGTGATCACTGTCGGATTCGAAGGGATCATACGACACTGGTTCATATTCTGATTCATCCTCCGAAGATCACTCTTGACATTGTTTATACTTTTCCTAAAAGTGAGGTCCCAAACTTTAGCCTCTCTCTAGCAAAGGAGAAGGGTTATCGATGTTAACAAGGGTGGTTGTTGACCATGGGAGGTAATCTCCCAATGTATATGTTGTGTTTGGGTTGGCATAAGGATCTGATGCCAATCCACCCTTGTTGCCTATTCCTAGGCCTTGCATGTTTTCCACCAAGATTTCCAAGGGCAGGGTGTGGTTGAACCCTACTCCCGACTTGTCATAAGGCATTTGGTATCTTGGCTAGCAAAGGACACACAATCCTTGCTCATACCTGCCTAGCCCGTATCCATGCTAATTGCATTGGCCAAGATATCTCAGAGCAAATTCTGGGTTGGAAAAATAGTTGACATCTTCTGCAAAAGGTTCTTCATCCTCGTCCTTTTGCATGCATGGCTCAACACCATGGTCAAGGCCCCCATACAAAAAATTGGTCTGGTTCGGTGGGTAGCCTAAAGAGACAATTGTATTGATGGGGAGGCGAGGTCTCCCAATGTCTTGCACGGACTCTAACATGGTTGTTGCTACAACATTCCACACCAGATACTCCCCTAGGCCCGTACTGGCCATTTTAATAGTAATTGTTGGCGATTGAGACGGAGGGAACGAAAGCTCTTCCTGAGTCCATTCCATGTTGGGTGGACTAGGAGCCTCAAATTCCATTGTGCTAGGCATCTCTTCAGTAGAGATGGTTGATATTGTTGGGAGCGCCTCTTCCAGGGGTTGAGCATCTTCCAGGATTTGCTTCCCTTTGTCCTTTTGTTTAGCCATGATAGGTGGCATTGGTGGTGAAGGAGCTGACGATGAAGATGCACCTGGCTAGGGTTTTGATGGATTTATCACCAGTGGTGCTTGTGGAATCAGACCCTGTCTAGATGGATTTAACTAAAAATCAAAGTGGGTCGATGGGAGGGTCGATTGCGGCATCAACTACACCGCATTGCAATATTTGAAGGGTTCTAAATCCATCGATACTACATGTACTTCCCATTCAAATGCATACTTCAAACACTGGTGAGCTATCGAAGGGACACACTTCATGTCCCTGATCCATGACTGCCCTAGCAATATGTTATACACCATCTCGCCTTCCAAAATATGGCACAATGTAGGTATCATCTTTTATCCTACTTGAATGGGTAAGACAATTTTGCCAACTGTCGAGCATATCGCATCATTGAATGCTCGCAATGTATATGTGGAAGTCATGATGTGAGAGGCTGGCAACTTTAGATTTTTCAATGCTACTATGGTAATGATGTTACTGGATGAGCCAGTGTCTATCAACACCCTCTTATATGGGATCCCATTGACCCATGCGATAATGTGCAGGAGTGGATCTACCATGTCATCAGACACTGATTTAACTTCATCTTCTCGAAATGTGATGACTGGATTCGTGCATCATTTTACATGTCCCATGAAATTGTTGAAGGAATTCACTTCATGGGGCTGCAACTCGATGGCTTTCAAAATATCCATGAGAGCCTCCCGATGGGGTGCTGATTGCTGTATAATCTCATATATGGAGAGCCTAGCCAACGTGGTCCGCAAACTCTGCATGAGTTTGGTTTGTATTGTGGCCGTGGTTCTAGGCAGAGGTAGTTACACAAGTTGTTGTTAAGGCTATGACGTCGATGGAACCTCTCTTGTGGCTACCTCAGGGGCAACTCCTGGGTATTTATTGTTCCTAGTCACTATGCTTATCATTCCTACATACCCTTGCATGGGGTAATTTTGTTGCACCTCATTGACCTAAAGAGGTTTTGCCTATGCCTCATGGGTAGGCAAGGGGTCCTTGAAAACCCCCATCTATTGGTTGTTTGGTTCTACGAGGTTGTCCACTACCAATGTCTTATTGTCATTCAGGTCTTGTATCAATCCTTTGAACTTCCAACATGCATTCAGGTCATGTCCCCTTCACCTGTGGAACCTACAATACAAGTCCTCTCTATATCCCTTAGGCTTGGGAGCATTAGGATATATGGTTTGAATCTCTAGAAGGGTGATCAAGTTTGTCACTAAAAAGCGGTCAAATAAGGAGTCCCTAGACTCCGTATAAGGGGTGTACTGTCGCTTAGGGCGACGCTGCTGATTTTGCTCCTGTTTTATATTTTCTCTTTCATAATTTTTAGGAGGCACTACCTGATAATTAGCCTTTTGAGGCCGTATTTCCTGTGCAGGCTTAGGGAAATTTATGGCAACTTGATTAACTGCAACGGGTTTTTGTTGCGAAGTCCCTATCTTTGTGTTCTTGTTTCACTCTTTTTTCTTAGGTTTGGCAATTTCGCCATCCTGTATCTTGATCTCTTCAATAATTTTGGCTTGCGCCAGGGCTTCCTCTAGGGTGGCATATTGCTGTAGCTGCAATAGCATAGAGATCAATCTCAAACAACTTCATGAGAACATTTGTGTAAGGTCAAACATAGGGGGAAGGTAGGGTAGCTTAGAAAGCAGAGTCCTCCATCGATTCCCGTAGGCCGCCATGGTCTCTTCCTCATATTGCCTGAGGCTAGCCAGGTCACTTAGTGATGCCTTCTTCTTGGTTTTGAAGGCGAAGCATTCAAGGAATGCATCCACTAACTAATCCAAGTTATTAATGCTATGCTTTGGTAACTAGGTGAACCAATCCGAGGTAGGGCCCATGAATTTGGTTATGAATGTCCTTAGCAACAGCGCATCATTGTCCTGAATGCCAAAGCATTGGCTCAGGAATATTGTGACATGCTCTTGGACATCCTCTTCACCCTTAAAGACTGCCAACTGGGGCAGCTTGAAGTGTTCGAGGTAAGGAGGTGCAGACACTAACGGATGCACAGGATGACTACGAAGTTGGCGTAATGTGGGCTTTTGGGGCCCAGAAGCTTTGGTTTCCACAGACTCCAAATGCTCTAACAGTTCTTTGTATGCATTGGAAGATTTAATCTCTTCCTCTTTAGTTTTCCCCCATTGTGGGTTGCGGGAGACTTGAGGCCTATGGGGGGGTGGCCAGATAGCAACCCCTCCGCCTTGGTAGGGCATTTCGGCCTGCTGTACTTCTTGTTCATACTCCTCATAAACTTCCTAAGGAGTCTCTAGGCGATATCTATGACCTGAGTGGGTCCCCGTGGAGGGTACCCATCGTTGTTTCAGGGGGTGGCCTCCCTCTCAGGTCTATGGGGTCTCGGAGGCAAAACTTGATGAGGTCACGGAGACCTATCCCACACCAAGGGATTATGCCTCTCATATGGTTTCACTCTTTGGGTGTGAGGGGTTGGAACCCTCTCAGGTAGGTTATGAAGCAGCTCATCTATTTGGCGCTGAATGCGCTCCTTGCTAAGGTGGTATAGATGCTCTAGTTGCTATTGATCTTGCTCAAGTCGTGTGATCTAGGCTTGGTGGGTGGCATGTCTAGCGACTGCCAGGTCAATTTGGTTTCCCATATTGGGCTTAGGAGGCCTGGATGCCTCTCCTATGCATTTTCCTTGATCGTGATGATCCGAGATCTCAATGGGTTGCTTCCCTCTATCAAGGTTGGCGGCATTTACCCGAGGCTCTGGCCTTAGTGGGTAACCATGGTATCTAGCAGGTGCGAAAGCACAAGGCTCCCGTGCTATATATTTCTCTCGAGGAATGTGATGGTCTGTAAAGGAGGGATGCCATAGTCATGTGGCCTCTCCTCATGGACCCTATGCCTCTCTAGCACTTCATCGCATTGTGGCCACTCATATCTAGATTCTAGGGGAGCTTTTATGTCTACATTGAGTGCCACATGTAAATATTCTTCTCGAAAGGGGCTGTGATGAATGGGCATGTCTCCCAGAGGGGTGTCCCTATAATTCCACCTTGACATGGAATGATGTGGACTCTCTTGTGGGTCAAGCCACCAAGGCGATATGGCCAAGTCCTTAGGGCTAAAGCAAAAACGACTTGTGCCCACTCCTTGTACACTTTTCACAGATTCTGCCCTTGATTGGGCTTGGCTATGGGTGTACACCATGGTGGTGCTCTTCTACAAGCTAAGCAAATTTTTATCTCTTTTATGATTTTTTATTCTACACTTAAACAGAAAAGAACACACACATACACAAACAATTATTATCTTGTTTAAAGGTTGAAAGTGTGTCCTAAAACTAGTTTAGTGTGTTTTGTTGTTGTTTTTGAAGGTTTTTGTAAAGAATGTTTAAATGCAAAATGAAGGCTCTTATGGCTCGCAAAATTGGTCGCCCCTTCGATATACCATTGCCAGATCGATATACCAACCTCTCTATATACCCGCCCTTACGTGAGGGAAACTATAGGTACATGAGAGCAGATGGTATGTGGAACATAGGCGGTACGGAAGGGAAACCACTCTGTTTATGACACCTACCATAGAAGACTTATCCTCGCATGATGCGAATCACCCAAGCTACACTCGATAAGCTTTCATCAGGATTTACATATAGCAACAGTAGCGATCGGGGTGTATGAATGCAAAATTCAAGCTAAGGTTGTGATGAAATCCATCGTTGGTCTTGATCAAGGGCTGGGGTTTTACGACCAGCGCCTTGGATTTAAGTTGCCATGTGGTGTGTGGGGTTCTTTTTATTTGCAAAAGGAAACAAGCAAACAACAAAAGGAAAAATTTCCCTAAGCAAACAAGTAATCCAAAATAGAAACACTGAACATAAAATGACAGATTAAAATTTAGAATCCTTACCTCTTCTCTGCCCGCATCTGTCGGTTCTGAGTTTCTCCTTGAAAACCTCACAGGTTGGAATTCATCCCAGGGTGGAATAAATTATAGTACTGTATTCGTCATAGGGTGGGGCAAATTCCCATTCGTCCCTGGGTGAGATGAATTACAGTTCTGTGTTCACCCTTTGCTAGAACAAATAATAGTCAGCGCATGAACACGTGGTAACTATAAGCAAAAAAACCAAGTTTGGATCAGATCTCCAATCTTAAAAAATAGAGGACAAGGTCCCACCATGATCACCACTGAAAACACGAGATTTCAAAAGTTGAAAAGAAACACTAAAGCTATGCAATGCAAAACGAAATGTAACGCTTTAATCCTAGAAATTTGAAATGCATGAAATAGGGAAAAGAGACGAATTGAGACGAAATGAAAGAAGTATAGAAAGCACAACCCTTTTTATTTATACTCTCTCAATATCGGTTACAAAGATGTCTCCTGCATTTTTAGGGGCTAGGAGTGTTAACATGTTTCAGTTACAATAGTGACTAGTGATCCTCCTTCCGCATGCCCACAGGTAAAATGGGCGGGCCAAAGTGTTGCCGTCGCTGGTGTGAATGAATATTTGATCCTTGCTACTCCTCCTACACTCAAAGAAACAACAAAATTGTTAGTAGCACCTATTGCAAAGATGAAACGTTTGTTCTCTAAAAAAAATGAAAGATGTACGCAAAAGATTGATTACAGCGATAAATAAACTGATTCTAAACAACTTTCAAATTTTACAGGAACCAAGGAACATTACTAGAGGGCCGCTGCCATGAGAACAATCAAAAAATTCACCATGATTTCCTAATAATTCTAGGTTGGGATGAATAAACCTGCAAAAAATTGGGATTCGTTCCAGGCAGGGATGAATAAACCTGTAGAAAATTGGGATTCATTCCAGATAGGGACGAATAAACCTGCAGAAAGTTGGTTTAAATGCAATTCCTGAAATGTCTCATCTCTGGGGTTCCAAGTGACCTGCAAGGTTAGGTCTTAAGTAAATAGGGGTGTTTTGAGAAGACCCAGAAGGTCAGATTGCCCCAATTTGGCTTTGATCACTGGGAATTAGACAATTTTGCCTACATGTTTATGAAGACAAGATATAAAATAAACACGATATAAAATGCTTGGAATCAACTGAAACTTGGAATTTGATCTATTTAAGTAGTATGGAAAAATATGCAAAATTGATAGTGAGCAAATCTACCACAGATCCGTAATCATTCTGGGGTGGAATGATGAATCCTACAGCAATGCAGGGCGCACCCACGGGCAAGGTGCCCATCGTTTGGGTCTCTGTTTTGGCCCCAATCCACTTGGAATTGGTCCAAAACTAGTTTCTTAGGTGTTGTCGACAAGTTGGTAGATCGATGTGGTCAAGTGTCGGGTTTTGGATCTGGATTCACACTTCCAATAACCACCCAATGACCTCCCTTGTGAAAGAGATCAAGGATGTGGAAGAGGTGAATCAAAGGTAAAGCACGATATTAATTTGGTAGCACTTTGTTGCTTAAAAATGCTTCCAACCCGTCCTCTTTGGGGTGAGGAAGCTCACCAATTTATAGACCCAAGGGGTCTCTTTGGATGGGCATGCAGGGGCGCCACTTCGCGGCCATGCCTTCCCAAGAGGGAGGAGATTCCTCCCTGACTTGGGCTTCCATGACTACCCTTGTGAAAATCCTCTAACGTTCAATTTTCTCACCTATGTGCGCATGCAAGGTAGGGAGCATTAATTGACTATCCTTCGCTACCATTTGGCACAATTTCTCTTTTTGCCCATTGAACCTAGAATTCACCCTACCTAGGAATGAATTGGAAATCGTCCCTGGAAGGAATGAATTCCAATCTGTACTCGTCCCAGGGTGGGACGAACTTGGAGCAGAGTGCTTGAAGGTGCCAAATTGCTTTCTGACCTTCCAAAATTGCTGTAAAAGTGGTTAGGACCACTGTTTAACCTCTGAGGGCTGCCCTGGGGGCTGTGTGTGTCAAAGCGATCAGTGTTTGTAGTCACATAATCGGATTGGTGTTGTTTTGGTGTCTACATAAACATCAACATATATTAAATATATCAAAGGAGTTGCTAAATCATAAATCAATGATCATTAATCTGTATGATGAAGTCAACTTACCTCTATATGCCCATATCTATGATATTCAAAAGAATGTTTATTACAATATCATAAATATAATTAAATTTTATCACCATATAAATTATATGTAATTAATTATATACCTCTTTTAAACTAACCTAATAAATTAGTATAATGTATATTTTAAAAATGCACAACTCTATATCAATGCTAACTTACTATGCTCAAAATGGGGTCCAACTAAAAATATGTGCAATCCTAAAATTTAATTTAAATCCCTCAAAAACATAAAAATATTTGAGAAAACTCTAAAATTATATGAAGAAACAACTCACTAGAATGGTCCTTTCCATTCTTGAATGTTTTCCTTAAACTAGATGTAAAAACAAGGAATATGAGAGACATATTGAAAATAAAACTTCTAGATAGTGTAAAATTTTTAGCGATAAGTATCAAATAATTTAGATGTTATGACAAATGAAACCATAATAACAAAAAAAAAGAACTATACTGCAGTTGCAAATACAAAACTAACGTATTAATATTTAAGTAGGATCAAGTGTCTATTCTATACAAAATATGCATGATTTTAAAAAATTCCAAGATGGTCTTTCCTCATGGTAAGATAAAGGAATACACAATACACTAAAATATCCTACTACATATACACTTAATCAAATAGAAAGCAAATAATAGATCATACATGGATAAACTATGTTGAATATTATGATATCCTAAGTGCCAATAGAGGAAGTATTAAAGTTGCTATATAACGTTACCTCTATACCAAGTAGACCTAGCATAATTGCTATCATAAATACATGGAAAGCTTCCAAATAAATCTATAATGGATTATTTATATGCATTAAATGAGTATCTTAAACTCTATTATTATTAGTACATTATGTCAAACTAACATGTTTCTATATGTGTGTTGTATGCATTTTAACTTCTTTCAAGTAATTACATTAGCTATTACAAGATTAAATCCTTCCAACAAGAATAAACAAGTATTGTGATAAGTGACACTTTGATCCATTTCATTTTTTTAAAAGAAGTGTTAATTTTTACTTGTGATCATGATTGATTGTATTTATAAAAAGAGCACTAATATTTGATTTTCTAGGTAGTAGAGAGTCTCATCCTCCTATTTATGAGATAGTGGTGGACTAAATTTATTAGTCCTTAGGTAGGATGATAACAATCCATGTTGGTCAGTGATTTTGGTTCATTTTCTTCACTCAATTGTCACTTTTTTGTCATCTTTTAGGATATTTTTGTATCCTATTTTTTCTAAAATTTTAAAATAAGGATAGAGCCACGATAAAGGGATTTTTTGACAAATCCCCCAAAAATGTACATCTGAAAAATTGATAGTGTTAAAATTACCACTTTAAGTGGCTATCATGGTCATCAATTGAATTATAGGGTTTTTCATGCATGGTCATGATTCTAGCATGTTTTTATATCTAGGGTTTGAATGGCATTTTGTATCCTATTTTTTCTAAAATTTTAAAATAAGGATAGAGCCACGATAAAGGGATTTTTTGACACATTCCCCAAAAATGTACATCTAAAAAATTGATAGTGCTAAAATTACCACTTTAAGTGGCGATCATGGTCATTAATTGAATTATAGGGTTTTTCATGCATGGTCATGATTCTAGCATGTTTTTATATCTAGGGTTTGAATGGCATGCTTATACTGATGGTTAAGATTTTATGACCCTAAAAAGGGATAAAATCAATCACCAGCTCCAAATAGAAAGTTATTTCAATACATCTACTATAAATACCAACTTCACTTTAGCAGACAATTACCAAACAATCACTAAATAACTATAAAATATTTTTATGCTACTATCAAAATTCTACCTTTTGTTGCTACTATTTTACTCTCTCTCTCTATGTGTGTGTGTGTGTTAGAGGTTATTACATCATAGACCATGTGAGAATTCAAGTGGTATAACCATCCCTCACATGGTACATGCATGTAGTATATGATAATATATTTACAAGTTTATTAGAAGGTTTGTTATGCCTAAAATAGGCATCCTATTTAATTAAATACCCTTTATTTCCATAATACAATCATTCGAAGAATTAATATCTAATACGTGGTATCAGAGTAGGTAGGAGGAAGAAATAATATTCCTTTTGATCCTCCTCTAGATTAGACATAGAGAAAGACAAAGTGCACTTTGTTTGAGAAAAAAAATATTCAAGTTTGAGAAAAGAAGTTTCAAGGGTAATATTTCCCTATATGAAATTTTCACAATGAAGCAAAACTTCCATGCTAGATTTAGAAACTTTTAGAGTGAAAAGCCTTTTCCAAATGCACAAAGCCTAAAAATAAACAACTAGGCCAATTGGGGTAAGAAAGGAAGCCATAAGAATCTCCTCAAAAGTAAACGAAAATAAAGAAGTCAATGAAGCTTCTTAAAGCATTGTAAAATGAATAGCTCCCCTTCAAAGGGTTGAAGCATAGTCCAAAGAATATTAATAAAAGGAAATCACAAAATCCCAAAATTATAGAAAGAAACAACAATATACAAAGTTATACAATGATTAATCCCCTAATGGAGATAATATATTCCAGAAGAATGAGATAAAGTGAGTCTTAACTTTACAAAATATTATAAGATAAAGATTGAAAGGAAAGATTTAAATTGATACACAAAGTTACCATTCAAAGGCACAAAGTATGTCTTGAAGGAATTTAGAGAAGTGCTGAAAAATTCATCCAAAGCATGAGTGAAATAATAACAATAAAGAGTTACCAGGTTAAAGAAAAGATAAGACAATAGCTTTAGCATAAGAATAAAACACTTAACCAAAGAATATAAGTATAGCAACTTTGTCTCCACCTGCATCAAATGATAAAAGAAGCACCATGAGAAGAAGGAGAAAATGCTTGTTTAACTTGTGAATATTTAAATAGTAAAATATAATCACCACATGAAGTTTTTAAAATAGTAAGCAAGTGTAATAGAAAATACTTGTTTAACTTGTGAACACTATATGAAATTAATAGCTTTAAGAAAATCTAAAGAAGGTTTTATATAGCATAGAAATAATTTAATATAAATAACAAAGAGAATATAAAAGGATTTTGAGAATTAGAAGACAATATGAGAAGATGAGAGGTGTAAAATCTCCAAAATATAAAGGTGAATGAAATTACACTGACAAATGGAAGAACACCCTCTTGAATATAAGTAAGAATGAAATTACACCAAGGAAACTGACACCCACTCAAAATAATAAAGACACCTATTCCTCAAATAATAGAAGAATGTCATAGGAGAGGAGATCACTACAAGAAAGTAGATAAGCACCAATCAAAAGAAAGAAATTAAATTGAAATAAGGAAGCACCAATCGAACGGAAGAGAGTAGATAAAATCCAATTGAAAGGAGAAAGGACTAGATAAAATAAAGAATGCAAATACTCCTAAAAGACACTCATTTAAAAGAAATCTTAAAAACACTTCAACACATCATTTAAAAAATCGAACATTGAAGGAACTTGCCCAAAAGACAAAAGTTCTCACTTTTAGATAAGGAGTGAAGGAAATAAAATGCTCTACACAAGATGTGGAAGGACAGATCTAGACTAGAAACACTAGCTCAAAGCTTGTAGGATAAAAAATCAATGAAGGAAGTACTTGAAGTCATGCCCCAGGTTGCAATTACTAGAGACATCACCAATTAGCAAGAGAAAACAACAATTTGGAACACAATGTTTAAATGCATTAAAAAAGAAACCAGAAGACTTAATTCAAACATATGTCAAAATATACTAGGAATGATTCTAAATCATACATGACATGCATGAATCTGAATAGAATAGATGGACAAAGGAGAAAAGAAGAAGGTATCCCTGAAAAATTTCAAATTCAATTTAAAATTCTACATTAAAGAATGGGAAACATGTTGAGATAAATATATTATTTGTTCTTGTTACACATATTTGAAGGTCAAAAGGAAAAGTAGATATAATATTTTAAAAGGAAGGAATATTTTGTAGAGGAAAAATTATTCCCTCCACCTTTATATTTTGCACGACGAGATGATTCTCTCTCATGATTTTTGAAGCATCAATTGAAATTTGAGTATAAGTATATATGTACTAATTAGAAATATTTTTTTGAGGCAGACTCAATAAAAGAAGAATATTGAATTTTATAAAATTTTACTATGGCTAGTGGAGCACCAAAATATTTACTGCCAAATTTCCAATTATTAGGAGGAAACAATTATGCTACCTAGAAGACCAAACTTAGGACATCGCTTGAGTTTGAGGAAGTATGACAAATATTAAATAGAAGCATTATATGTCCTACTATAGAAGGAGAAGATCAAAAAAATCTTGATAAGGTAGATAGAAAGGCAAGACTAATCATCATGTTCAAAGTAGTATATGAGTTTCAAGCATACATTAGAGATTCAATTACAGCCAAAGATGCATGGGGTAAGCTAAAAATAGTATTTGAAACCAATAATTAAAATTGGATTCTATTCCTCCAAAGCTAGCTCCATTGTCTAAAGATGAAGAGTGGAGAAAATGTGGAATTATTTGTGAAGAGAATTAAAAAATTATGCACATCATTGCAACCATTGAGAACTCAAGTATCTAATAAAATATTAGTTCTAATTATATTTATATCTCTCCTATCAAAGTAAAATATTTTTGTGACTACACTAAATATTATTGAGAAAACACTAATCTTTGAAAAGTTGGTAAACTCACTTCAAAAAACAAAGGCCTCACATATAACAAATGAAAAATAATAGTTACTATTTACAATTAAAAGAGGGAAACATCCATTTAGAAGATAAATGAGACCTCCACAAATCTACCAACAAAGAAATAAGTTTCAAATATATTAAAAAATGATTCTCAAAGGAACACTTTCCACATACAAAATACATTTGAATATTATGGTAGAAGCAAACACATCGTGGGGGAATGTTGGCATACTCCATTATAAAATGGATTTATTTCATGAGATATGAACCAACAACAATAAATATCATATTTAGAAAGGAAAAATTTTAGTTGGAGAAAGGCACATCATAGTAATATAGCCAACGAGAATCAAGTTAAGGAAGAAGAAGAAAAAATTCAAGAAAATAAAGAATAGAGACATGTGTTTTTCATACAAGTAGATCTAAGATAACACAATAATGTTTGGTATAAATCCAAATATATGATAGGTCAAGGAGCTTGGATGCACTCAGATCATACAAATTATTATTGGTACAATGTAACTAGAAACATCAAGAATAAAGCACCTAAAGCAAATATGTACACTCATAATATGATTCTTCATCATCAGTAGAAATTTTTAAATAAAATAACAACAAAGAGAATGAGGAATTAATGCAATAGATATTGTAGATTCAACCATTAATATCACATCAAATAAAGTGTGAACACATTGCTTACCATGAACAATATATTCTTCACATAAATAATGCTAAGAAGAAGCATAAGATAATTGATCTCACTCCATAAATAGACAATCATAAATTGAAATGAAAACTAGTCTAGATAGAATATATGAAAACACAAAAAATATTGGAAATCAGTCAATTCAATTATCGATACAAAATGCATAGTCACACATCACATTGAAGATCTAATAAAGTAAAAATACATCATGTATCATGATCAAAGTCATAATCAAATAAATGAATCTATGACAAAAAAAAGAGAGGCAAATGATCTTACCACAATAGAAGACATTGATCAAAATAATATTTGAGAATAAGTCTAAATGGTAGGTAAACATTTAATCTCATAAATTGATATATCTGATGAAAATCCTCCACATTAAATAAAACATATTGAATTCTACAAGCATTGAGTAAACAAAATTGTAATAAATATCTTTGGAGTTCATGATCGATAGAACTCAATACTTCCAAGTATCAAAGTAGTAAGTCTACACTAAGGGGGGGCATATTTCTTAATCTCATGGTATCACATTCAATATTGATGGTAGATATAACAGAAATAATTATCAAAATTCAAAGATTTTTCTTTGAAGAGGATTTGAAGAAAAATTTAGGTTTGCTCTTTATAAATGAAATACAATTTGTAGAGGAAATATCATTGGAGGAGAAATATAGTATAATTGCAGATACACAAGTTTAGAATTGATATGAAAAAATGCTTAAAGATTATTTAAATATTTAGAAAGGATTTTTATGAAATATTTACTTAAAATATACATTTTGAGAATGTGATAAAATTATTTAAAAGAAAGAAGTCAATCCTTAATAGTTCAATAAAATGAAATTTTAAATGAGAGATTTTCATATTTAATCAAGAAACACATTTTTTTTTTTTTTTTAATTTGTGGAAAACATCCCAAAAGGGATGCCACTTTCGAGTAAGACCCAAGGAGGCAGGGGTATCCATTCCGCCAAAAATCTAGAAACACATTTAGGTGTTCAATCAATGACGGTGTTTTAAATTTTTTAAGAACAATACTTAGCTAAAATATTATCCTCTTACTTTTTCATCTAATATGACAACCATTGGCTTGGGTTTATTTGGCTTGTAGAGTTTTCAAGATACAAAACTATGTTGATGTGAGCAATAATTCTATATGTTGTATTTTTACTAGTAATTTGGTTGAGGTAAAGCACCACAAAAAATTAGTAGGTGAATTCAAAAAAAATCTTGAAGTGCTTTGTTTACCCATTTTTGCATGAAAGGATGAGTTGGATTGAAATATATCAAAATTTGGTAGATACTTGTTCAAGCTAGAAAATAAGGATTTGGAGAAATTAATTCTACACATATTTTTATTTTGGAAGAATGTTTTGTAACTTGAGGCACTCCTAAAGTCCTCAACATTTCTTTGGATAATTTTCTGAATAAAAATTCTTATAGGTGTCAATCTACAAATAATAGGATATAATGGAGTTCTTAGGTGCACCATTTGTAAGGAAGAGATAGAAATGTTAGATTGTCTACTTTATTGTTATCTGCTTAAATAATTTGGGATCATTTTTAGAAATGGGAATATATTGAGTAGATCCATTACCATGAGAATAATTGAAGATATAATTGATTAATTGTTTTAAAAAATAAATCATTGTGTATTCTTGTAATGAACCTCACATGGATA
Organism: Wollemia nobilis; assembly: GCA_028583015.1. Classification (NCBI taxonomy): domain Eukaryota; kingdom Viridiplantae; phylum Streptophyta; class Pinopsida; order Araucariales; family Araucariaceae; genus Wollemia; species Wollemia nobilis. The sequence goes on from JAQPPZ010013286.1 coordinate 24,564, forward strand.
TGGATTATAGATTGATTAATAAATCACATTAACCATTTCTTATAAAGCGTGGTACTGCTGATGTGCATTGTGTATGTAGGACCAAGTATACGACTTCAACAAATAGAAATGGTCAATAAAGAAGGTAAGAGGGAAGTGATGATTCGACTCGTGAGCACATAGAAGATCATATAAATGCATGGCATGTAGGAGCATTGTGTGTGGTTTATATTGTTTTGTTTTAAATATATGCTTATAAATTGATGAAAAATAATGTATGCATATATTCTGGTGGGCAATAAAAGTGCCAAAGACATGAGAGCATTTTTTTGTTCTATATTTTATAAATTTGATTGCAAGTTTGGCAATAAAATGTTGAAAATAATAAATATAAAGAAGAAGGGGTAAATCATAAATATATGTTGAACTTAATTTAATTTGAAAAAAGGAAATAATAGTATTTAAAAATATATATAGATAGAGTATGCTTTATGATTCCTTTGATTAGTGGATAAGGAAAATAATGCACAGAGTGCTTTGGCTATGGCAATTATTTGTAATATTTATGTTTAACTCCTTCCATACTCACTGAAAATAAAAAATAAGGAAATTATTAAGGGGAGGGAAGGACCACATGTCATTGTTGCACTAGAAGGCATGATTAGTAAAAAAAAAAATATAGATTAAGGAAGGTAGATGTTGTTTTGGTTTTGGGATCTATTTTTTGGGCTGAAATATGAAGCTTGGATAGAGGATTAGGAGCTGGAGTGGTGAAAGTATTACTGTAAACATCATTTACAGGTATGTTGTATTCTCTTTTCTGAATGGTATTGGGAATGGAATACTATTTTCTGGTTTCGTGATGCTTGGTATTGGCCTTAAAAGAAAAAATAAAATGATTTCATGCTGAAATTACCTTTGTTTATTGTTTGTGTTGAAAATGAAATTGGTAATGGGAAGTATATGGTTGTATTTACAAATATGTCGAGTGAAGTTGTGTTATTGCATTTTGTATTTGAGTATGCAAAATGAAAACTTCGGTATTTTATGCTAAGATTATAAAAGATAGCAATATGTGAAATATTTCATTGGTATGTTGTGTTTTCCTGATTGATTGTAAAAGAAAGCAATTTGAATGAATAAGAGATTGCATGTTATAGTATATTGCATACATATTATCATATGAGCTGAAATATGATCCCTCATTAGAGACTTGTAAAATATGGGGTTGAAATTTTGGTCAATCTCATCTTTGTTCACGATGCGAGGACTGCATACCGTTGGATTGATCGTCTAGAATACCAAATCACGTGTAAGGGATACTTAAATATTATTTTAAGCTATAATGAACAGTGAGAATGGTTGTACCTAAACCAGAGTGTCGAATTTTTTATAGGACTAAAATTTTTAAAAAATGATATTAAAATTAACCTTGTGGTTATGGTCTTTGTTGTAGTAAATGACAATGTTGTATTTCATTTAGAGATAGCAATAAAGACCTTATTAAATATGTATGTGGAGAGTTCAATTCAATCTTGAATATATAGTAGAGAAGGCCATTATAATATTAGTAGAACTGCTTATTGGTGTAGAACCTATCATGCATGTAGTTGCGATAATGGAAATTAAATGTGTCATGATGTATTCGAGGTATATCATTGTTGAGACATGCGTCTTAATTATTGAATTTCTTCAAAGCTATGCTTTTTGGTTGATGATATTTTGACCAACGTGAGGTTGCTTCCATTCCAATATTTTTATTTGATGTTATGGTAGTATCTAGAGTATTATATAAATCTTGTTGTATGATGTAGTTAGAGAAGTACAAAAAACAAACCTATCATTATATGTTGTTGTTTCCAGTTTATATTAAACCCAATCTCATTTTTTCATGGGTTTAGGTAGAACGTATATATTGTTGTGTTTGGAATTGTATTATAAACATAAAATTAACTAAATTATAGAGTAATATCCAAATGAATAATAGTGAAGTCATCTATTTATGTGAATAATACTCAATTCTAGTGCTTTTATTATCGATATCGCTATTATGTTTTTGGAAAAAGTTGGTTAAATGTGAATGCAAGCTCTAGAAAAATGACTAGCCGATGGTTTGTGAGTTTTCAATGAAACCATGTAACCACAAGATCGTAGTGATTAATGGAGAGCTTAGAGGATTACTTGAACTAAAAGAATAATTTCAACTCATCAATTAAAGAATGGATTATTAAGGCTTGTGCAATCTGAAGAGCCCTTTTGTTTAAATACCATATAAATTGTGACGTTTGATGTCCCCATGTGATAACCAATCTTGTAATTGACCTAGGAGAGAGTCTATGGGTTATATTATTATTTAAAAATTTATTAAGTTAACTAATAGAAACTCTAAATTGGGTATATGCATCTTTGCTAGTATTCTAAAGGTTTGTGCTTATTTTTAAATTATATTCAAAGGTAGGGACTTAGTTTAATCTATGTATCTGATGGTTACTCATGAATGTGATAATTAGTTCTACCATGTGTGGCTAATCATGTCCTAAATAGATAAATATTAGAAAGGTGCAAATTTTATAACATACTATTAAGCGTGACTCAAGCTAAGTTTTCAAAGAACAATGGAAAAGACATCATTTTTAAAAATATAGTGTACCTAAGTGTTGTGAACATGTTATTCAAGATTTTAGGGAGGACATAACCAATTGATATAACTAATAATACAAAGAATAAAAGTATATTAGCTCTAATATTTAAAATATTTAGTATAAGTGTAAGAATACATCTAGGAAAAAAGACTTAGTGCTCTATAGGTAGGGAAAAAATAATATTATTTTACAAATTTTAAATTAATATAATATTATGAAAAGTTACTCGTAATTTATGTAGGTATCCTTAGCATCATGAGTAAGTTTATTTGGGTATGGATAGTACTTAAGTGAATAGGGTAATTAATTAGATTCAAGTTTGAATCATTTTTGATAGGACCTTAAAACTTAAACCTGATTCAATATTAAAAATGGAAAACTTTAAGAGGTCATCGGGAAGGGATGACTAATTGAAAACACCCAATGTTGTTGAGGTGTAAGTATGCACATAAGGAGTCTCAGGAGCAACTGTAGTCTGAGAGAATTAGTCAGGACAAGTGACATGGTTAGAACTGGTAACAAGGGGCGATGTGGGATGCCACCTCTAGGTTATTGTCTGGGTAGTATTGTGTTAAGTCCCATGTCCATTTGACTTAGCTAGTTAGACTCAACGTTTGGTATGGGACAAACATTTGTGAGTCATAATGGGTATGAGTGATCAAGTTCAAGATCAGGGTATTGACATGGCTCTAGATGACTCTAGGTAGGGGATAATCAGCTAGACACTAGGCATATTGATATGGAAACTATCAAATGTGAAGTTGATTACTCATTAGGTAAAATAAAATATATAGAACATACAAATAAATCATGTGATTATAGTGGTTATAATAATATTCCATGCAAGGCCAACCAACTATAACTAAAAGATATGCAAGTATAACCACCTTCCAAACATGGATGCAACAAACAACTAACTGCTTGAAGATAAAACATATTTCTAACAGTCTAACTATGTATCCTAACAAATAACAAACACATATCCAACGTGGGCATACTATACCTCACATAAATACAAATGCAATAAATATAATATCCAATGTATGTATACTATGCCACACATAATACAATGCAATAATATAAATTAGGCTTATAAATAAACCTAAGGTAATATAGTATCCTCAACACTCCTCCCAACCATAGAAGCATAGGACCCCAATGCTCTCAACAAATATGGAAAGTTATGGGCCATTTGATGGTGAGGAATACAGTGAGCCATATATGGAAAGTGACCATGGTGGATGACAACGTAAGAAGTGGAAGAACCCTATCGAGTGTGATGAGTCTTCGTGTTGAAAACTCTATCTATAATGAGCAAAATATGAGGGTCAAGTGATACTGTTGTTGTAGGAATGTTGACAGGTTTAAGTACCAAAGGAGGATCCTGATATGGTATTTTTGGAAAGCATCACTTATCCAAAGGAATCCAAACTTTGTCTCTAACTTTAAATGGATGAGGACTATGATGCTTGGTCATTGGTCTCTACTACTCCTACTAAGTCTTCTACAAGTCCTGTGTTATCTTACCTTGAAGGCTATGATAGTGTTGTATAAAGGAAGTTACCTTAGCTTGCTCATTCTTCGTATGTGCAATGGTGGAAGAAGGCAAAGCTAAAGGAAAATTATATGGAGCAAGTGGTTGTGTATTCATGGTTGAACCCAAAATCATGTCAATGGAACGATTGGTATCTTTATCATGAGTGACAGTGATGTGTTCCTTAACCACTATCTCTTGTGATTGTTCATTTTTTGGAAGTGAAACTTCTTCTTTATCATGAGTCTTTGGAGGTTCTTGTTCTTTATCATGTATGGGACTTATGCAAGTAGGAGCCAATACAAATATGTGACTTTATAGCTTATGATCTTATTTACAACTTAGCATCAAATTTGATGTGGCTGTAGTTCTTGGTATCAAATATGTTTTATCATGCAATTCCAAGGTGCATGTGTTCTTTTTAGCATGTTTCACTATATTCCTATCAAATTGATAGGGATTACCATGCAATAGTCCACAACAATCCATCTCAATGACATCACATCGTACCTTATCCATAAACCTATCACCAAAAGAAAACAACAAGGTGCAAGTGTATGTGATATTGGATGTAGAATCAACATCCTTCCACCAAAGTGCATAAGGTTGAGGATGTGGCTTTGTTGAAAAATTCAACTTCTCGACAATGGTCCTCACAATGATATTATTATACGAGTCATTATCTATGATACAATCCACATAAAAAACATGAGTAAGGTGGGATCTAGTGACAAACATAGGTTACGACCCCTTTGAAAAACATTTTATATGAGGGTAACTTTGTTTAGTTTACCCTTCAAAGCAAGATATTCTTCTTCTCTCCCTATAGTCACAATGGGACCATCTTGTGGTTCCTCATTTTTAGGTTGTATGATTAGGGACTTCTTCTTTTTCATTCTTTCAAATATAAAACATTTAGATTTTGTATGACCATTATTTTTACAAAAATCACAATATAATATTGAAGAAGAAGAATATGTAGAGTGAGAATAATAAGAATGTGCTTTAGATGAAGTGGGAGGAGAAGAATAATTAGGGTAAGAATGAGAAGTGTTCTTCACATTTTTTTGATGTTGATTAGTGCCTTTGGAATTGGTTTCTTATCGATATCTATGAGAGGCATCAAATTTCTCCTATACTAGAATGGCATGTTTGAATACCACATCCAAAGTAAGGAAATTATTGAATTTCATTTCCCTAAAAATTTGATCTTGCAATCCATGAGTGAACTTGTTAATCAAATACTCTTTTGGAAATTTCACCCCAAGAACTCTTAGCCTATTGAATTGAAAAATATAGTCTATAATTGACATACTATAGGCTTGCCTTAACCTATACCACTTGGTCGTGAGGTCACTTTGATAATTTGGTGGGAAAAAGGTGTTTTTAGAATTTGGATCAATTCTTTCCAAGTCATGGCAACATTGTGGCTTTGTCTTTCTACAATAAAAAATTTTGCTAAGCCTATGAGTTTGACTATAGCAAAAGTAACTTTTTCATATTCAAAAAAGTGAACCAAGTTTACATATCCAAAATCAAGTAGATAATACATCAGGATCCCTTGATCTGTCATACAACTTGACCTCACATTTGGCCTTGTTGGCAGATTTGTTTTTATAAATTTTAACATCACTAGGAGTCAATTGGATAGTAATATCTTTCACTTAATCTACCAACACATCTACTGTAGTAGTAAGATTTTCCATGTTTCTTTTGAGATTAGAAGCTATTTGTTGACGTGTATATGCTAGATGAGGAAAAATATAATGTGTTTGCAAGAACTATCTAGGCAATTGCTTAGGACAATTTGTGAAATTCCTAAAGAAAAATTGATCTACATTTACAAAATTGCCTTTCAATTTACAAAAGGGGTTTATTACAGTGCTTTTACAAAAGTGGCATCAGTTTTACAATCACAAAAATTACCCTTGAAATTTGCAATGGGTAAAAATAAAATTAGCACTAAAATGAGAAAATTAGCCCTTTAAATTTGTAATATTTTAGCTTTGTGGAGGTAAAATTGTTAATTTTTGAAAAAATAAATTGATCAAAATTTATAAAAATTTGGAAAAATTCACCTTGCAGTTGGTTGGCACCAAAATTTGAATTTGAAAAGTTCAAAACTAGAAGGAAAAGTTGTTTTTGGTTTCAACTGCAAGTCAACGGGTCAATGAACCATCGCCTACATTTTTTGATCAAACATCGCCTACGAATTTTTGTCAAACATCGCCTACAAATTTTGATCAAAGTGTGTAAAAATGGTCTAGTCAACAACAAATTCTTCAATGTTTTGTGAAAGTCTCCAACAACACAATCGCAACAGTCTGTCTCCTTGGGAGTTGTGCACCACCAACCGATGTTATAGCCCACGTGCATGCCCAGCTAGTGGTTACCACCACAAGGTGGTCAATTCTTTTATAACACATTGGCGCTTATAAAGAAAGATCCAACATGTGAAAAGCAAAACTTTTATAACACATTGGTCACTTCAACGGTAATATTTCCCTATATGAAATTTTCACAATGAAGCAAAACTTCCATGCTAGATTTAGAAACTTTTAGAGTGAAAATCCTTTTCCAAATGCACAAAGCCTAAAAATAAACAACTAGGCCAATTGGAGTAAGAAAGGAAGCCATAAGAATCTCCTCAAAAGTAAACGAAAATAAAGAAGTCAATGAAGCTTCTTAAAGCATTGTAAAAAGAATAGCTCCCCTTCAAAGGGTTGAAGCATAGTCCAAAGAATATTCATAAAATGAAATCACAAAATCCCAAAATTATAGAAAGAAACAACAATATACAAAGTTATACAATGATTAGTCCCCTAATGGAGATAATATATTCCAAGAAGAATGAGATAAAGTGAGTCTTAACTTTACAAAATATTATAAGATAAATATTGAAAGGAAAGATTTAAATTGATACACAAAGTTACCATTCAAAGGCACAAAGTATGTCTTGAAAGAATTTAGAGAAGTGCAAAAAAATTCATCCAAAGCATGAGTGAAATAATAACAATAAAGAGTTACCAGGTTAAATAAAAGATGAGACAATAGCTTTAGCATAAGAGTAAAACACAACCAAAGAATACAAGTATAGCAACTTTGTCTCCACCTGCATCAAATGATAAAATAAGCACCATGAGAAGAAGGAGAAAATGCTTGTTTAACTTGTGAATATTTAAATAGTAAAATATAATCACCACATGAAGTTTTTAAAATAGTAAGCAAGTGTAACAGAAAATACTTGTTTAACTTGTGAACACTATATGAAATTAATATCTTTAAGAAAATCTAAAGAAGGTTTTATATAGCATAGAAATAATTTAATATAAATAACAAAGAGAATATAAAAGGATTTTGAGAATTAGAAGACAATATGAGAAGATAAGAGGTGTAAAATCTCCAAAATATAAAGGTGAATGAAATTACACTGACAAATGGAAGAACACCCTCTTGAATAGAAGTAAGAATGAAATTACACCAAGGAAAATGACACCCATTCAAAATAATAAAGACACCTATTCCTCAAAGAATAGAAGAATGTCATAGGAGAGGAGATCACTACAAGAAAGTAGATAAGCACCAATCAAAAGAAAGAAATTAAATTGAAAGAAGGAAGCACCAATCGAATGGAAGAGAGTAGATAAAATCCAATTGAAAGGAGAAAGGACTAGATAAAAGAAAGAATGCAGATACTCCTAAAAGACACTCATTTAAAAGAAATCTTAAAAACACTTCCACACATCATTTAAACAATCGAACATTGAAGGAACTTGCCCAAAAGACAAAAGTGCTCACTTTTAGATAAGGAGTGAAGGAAATAAAATGCTCTACACAAGATGTGGAAGGACGGATCTAGACTAGAAACACTAGCTCAAAGCTTGTAGGATAAAAAATCAATGAAGGAAGTACTTGAAGTCATGCCCCAGGTTGCAATTACTAGAGACATCACCAATTAGCAAGAGAAAACAACAATTTGGAACACAATGTTTAAATGCATTAAAAAAGAAACCAGAAGACTTAATTCAAACAAATGTCAAAATATACTAAGAATGATTCTAAATCATACATGACATGCATGAATCTGAATAGAATAGATGGACAAAGGAGAAAAGGAGGTATCCCTGAAAATTTTCAAATTCAATTTAAAATTCTACATTAAAGAATGGGAAACATGTTGAGATAAATATATTATTTGTTCTTGTTACACATATTTGAAGGTCAAAAGGAAAAGTAGATATAATATTTTAAAAGGAAGGAATATTTTGTAGAGGAAAAATTATTCCCTCCACCTTTATATTTTGCACGATGAAATGATTCTCTCTCATGATTTTTGAAGCATCAATTGAAATTTGAGTATAAGTATATATATACTCATTAGAAATATTTTTTTGAGGCAGACTCAATAAAAGAAGAATATTGAATTTTATAAAATTTTACTATGGCTAGTGGAGCACCAAAATATTTACTGCCAAATTTCCAATTATTAGGAGGAAACAATTATGCTACCTAGAAGACCAAACTTAGGACATCGCTTGAGTTTGAGGAAGTATGACAAATATTAAATAGAAGCATTATATGTCCTACTATAGAAGGAGAAGATCAAAAAAATCTTGATAAGGTAGACAGAAAGGCAAGACTAATCATCATGTTCAAAGTAGTAGATGAGGTTCAAGCATACATTAGAGATTCAATTACAGCCAAAGATGCATGGGGTAAGCTAAAAATAGTATTTGAAACCAATAATTAAAATTGGATTCTATTCCTCCAAAGCTAGCTCCATTGTCTAAAGATGAAGAGTGGAGAAAATGTGGAATTATTTGTGAAGAGAATTAAAAAATTATGCACATCATTGCAACCATTGAGAACTCAAGTATCTAATAAAATCTTAGTTCTAATTATATTTATATCTCTCCTATCAAATTAAAATATTTTTGTGACTACACTAAATATTATTGAGAAAAAACTAATCTTTGAAAAGTTGGTAAACTCACTTCAAAAAACAAAGGCCTCACATATAACAAATGAAAAATAATAGTTACTATTTACAATTAAAAGAGGGAAGCATCCATTTAGAAGATAAATGAGACCTCCACAAATCTACCAACAAAGAAATAAGTTTCAAATATATTAAAAAATGATTCTCAAAGGAACACTTTCCACATACAAAATAAATTTGAATATTATGGTAGAAGTAAACACATCGTGGGGGAATGTTGGCATATTCCATTTTAAAATGGATTTCTTTCATGAGATATGAACCAACAACAATAAATATCATCTTTAGAAAGGAAAAATTTTAGTTTGAGAAAGGCACATCATAGTAATATAGCCAACGAGAATCAAGTTAAGGAAGAAGAAGAAAAAAGTCAAGAAAATAAAGAATAGAGACATGTGTTTTTCATACAAGTAGATCTAAGATAACACAATAATGTTTGGTATAAATCCAAATATATGATAGGTCAAGGAGCTTGGATGCACTCAGATCATACAAATTATTATTGGTACAATGTAACTAGAAACATCAAGAATAAAGCACCTAAAGCAAATATGTACACTCATAATACGATTCTTCATCATCAGTAGAAATTTTTAAATAAAATAACAACAAAGAGAATGATGAATTAATGCAATAGATATTGTATATTCAACCATTAATATCACACCAAATAAAGTGTGAACACATTGCTTACCATGAACAATATATTCTTCACATAAATAATGCTAAGAAGAAGCATAAGATAATTGATCTCACTCCATAAATAGACAATCAAAAATTGAAATGAAAACTAGTCTAGATAGAATATATGAAAACACAAAAAATATTGGAAATCAGTCAATTCAATTATCGATACAAAATGCATAGTCACACATCACATTGAAGATCAAATAAAGTAAAAATACATCATGTATCATGATCAAAGTCATAATCAAATAAATGAATCTATGACAAAAAAAAGAGAGGCAAATGATCTTACCACAATAGAAGACATTGATCAAAATAATATTTGAGAATAAGTCTACATGGTAGGTAAACATTTAATCTCATCAATTGATATATCTGATGAAAATCCTCCACATTAAATAAAACATATTGAATTCTACAAGCATTGAGTAAACAAAATTGTAATAAATATCTTTGGAGTTCCTGATCGATAGAACTCAATACTTCCAAGTATCAAAGTAGTAAGTCTACACTAAGGGGGGGCATATTTCTTAATCTCATGGTATCACATTCAAGATTGATGGTAGATATAACATAAATAATTATCAAAATTCAAAGATTTTTCTTTGAAGAGGATTTGAAGAAAAATTTAGGTTTGCTATTTATAAATGAAATACAATTTGTAGAGGAAAGATCATTGGAGGAGAAAGATAGTATAATTGCAGATACACAAGTTTAGAGTTGATATGAAAAAATGCTTAAAGATTATTTAAATATTAAGAAAGGATTTTTATGAAATATTTACTTAAAATATACATTTTGAGAATGTGATAAAATTATTTAAAAGAAAGAAGTCAATCCTTAATAGTTCAATAAAATGAAATTTTAGATGAGAGATTTTTATATTTAATCAAGAAACACATTTTTTTTTTTTTTTAATTTGTGGAAAACATCCCAAAAGGGATGCCACTTTCGGGTAAGACCCAAGGAGGCAGGGGTATCCATTCCGCCAAAAATCAAGAAACACATTTAGGTGTTCAATCAATGACGGTGTTTTAAATTTTTTAAGAACAATACTTAGCTGAAATATTATCCTCTTACTTTTTCATCTAATATGACAACCATTGGCTTGGGTTTATTTGGCTTGTAGAGTTTTCAAGATACAAAACTATGTTGATGTGAGCAATAATTCTATATGCTGTATTTTTACAAGTAATTTGGTTGAGGTAAAGCACCACAAAAAATTAGTAGGTGAATTCAAAAAAATGCTTGAAGTGCTTTGTTTACCCATTTTTGCATGAAAGGATGAGTTGGATTGAAATATATCAAAATTTGGTAGATACTTGTTCAAGCTAGAAATTAAGGATTTGGAGAAATTAATTCTACACATATTTTTTTTTGGAAGAATGTTTTGTAACTTGAGGCACTCCTAAAGTCCTCAACATTTCTTTGGATAATTTTCTGAATAAAAATTCTTATAGGTGTCAATCTACAAATAATAGGATATAATGGAGTTCTTAGGTGCACCATTTGTAAGGAAGAGATAGAAATGTTAGATTGTCTACTTTATTGTTATCTGCTTAAATAATTTGGGATCATTTTTAGAAATGGGAATATATTGAGTAGATCCATTACCATGAGAATAATTGAAGATATAATTGATTAATTGTTTTAAAAAATAAATCATTGTGTATTCTTGTAATGAACCTCACATGGATATGGATTATAGATTGATTAATAAATCACATTAACCATTTCTTATAAAGCGTGGTACTACTAATGTGCATTGTGTATGTAGGACCAGGTATACGACTTCAACAAATAGAAATGGTCAGTAAAGAAGGTAAGAGGGAAGTGATGATTCAACTCGTGAGCACATGGAAGCTCATATAAATGCATGGCATGTAGGAGCATTGTGTGTGGTTTATATTGTTTTGTTTTAAATATATGCTTATAAATTGATGAAAAATAATGTATGCATATATTCTGGTGGGCAATAAAAGTGCCAAAGACATGAGAGCATTTTTTTGTTCTATATTTTATAAATTTGATTGCAAGTTTGGCAATAAAATGTTGAAAATAATAAATATAAAGAAGAAGGGGTAAATCATAAATATATTTTGAACTTAATTTAATTTTGAAAAGGGAAATAATAGTATTTAAAAATATATATAGATAGATTATGCTTTATGATTCCTCTGATTAGTGGATAAGGAAAATAATGCACAGAGTGCTTTGGCTATGGCAATTATTTGTAATATTTATGTTTAACTCCTTCCATACTCACTGAAAATAAAAAAGAAGGAAATGATTAAGGGGAGGGAAGGACCACATGTCATTGTTGCACTAGAAGGCATGATTAGTAAAAAAGAAAATATAGATTAAGGAAGGTAGATGTTGTTTTGGTTTTGGGATCTATTTTTTGGGCTGAAATATGAAGCTTGGATAGAGGATTAGGAGCTGGAGTGGTGAAAGTATTGTTGTAAACATCATTTACAGGTATGTTGTATTCTCTTTTCTGAATGGTATTGGGAATGGAATACTATTTTCTGGTTTCGTGATGCTTGGTATTGGCCTTAAAATAAAAAATAAAATGATTTCATGCTTAAATTACCTTTGTTTACTGTATGTGTTGAAAATGAAATTGGTAATGGGAAATGTATGGTTGCATTTACAAAGATGTCGAGTGAAGTTGTGTTATTACATTTTGTATTTGAGTATGCAAAATGAAAACTTCGGTATTTTATGCTAAGATTATAAAAGATTGCAATATGTGAAATATTTCATTGGTATGTTGTGTTTTCCTGATTGATTGTAAAAGAAAGCAATTTGAATGAATAAGAGATTGCATGTTATAGTATATTGCATACATATTATCATATGAGATGAAGTATGATCCCTCATTAGAGACTTGTAAAATATGGGGTTGAAATTTTGGTCAATCTCATCTTTGTTCACGATGCGAGGACTGCATACCGTTGGATTGATCGTCTAGAATACCAAATCACGTGTAAGGGATACTTAAATATTATTTTAAGCTATAATGAACAGTGAGAATGGTTGTACCTAAACCGGAGTGTCGAATGTTTTATAGGACTACAATTTTTAAAAAATGATATTAAAATTAACCTTGTGGTTATGGTCTTTGTTGTAGTAAATGACAATGTTGTATTTCATTTAGAGATAGCAATAAAGACCTTATTAAATATGTATGTGGAGAGTTCAATTCAATCTTGAATATATAGTAGAGAAGGCCATTATAATATTAGTAGAACTGCTTATTGGTGTAGAACCTATCATGCATGTAGTTGCGATAATGGAAATTAAATGTGTCATGATGTATTCGAGGTATATCATTGTTGAGACATGTGTCTTAATTATTGAATTTCTTCAAAGCTATGCTTTTTGGTTGATGATATTTTGACCAACGTGAGGTTGCTTCCATTGCAATATTTTTATTTGATGTTATGGTAGTATCTAGAGTATTATATAAATCTTGTTGTATGATGTAGTTAGAGAAGTACAAAAAACAAACCTATCATTATATGTTGTTGTTTCCAGTTTATATTAAACCCAATCTCATTTTTTCATGGGTTTAGGTAGAACGTATATATTGTTGTGTTTGGAATTGTATTATAAACATAAAATTAACTAAATTATAGAGTAATATCCAAATGAATAATAGTGAAGTCATCTATTTATGTGAATAATACTCAATTCTAGTGCTTTTATTATCGATATCGCTATTATGTTTTTGGAAAAAGTTGGTTAAATGTGAATGCAAGCTCTAGAAAAATGACTAGCCGATGGTTTGTGAGTTTTCAATGAAACCATGCAACCACAAGATCGTAGTGATTAATGGAGAGCTTAGAGCATTACTTGAACTAAAAGAATAATTTCAACTCATCAATTAAAGAATGGATTATTAAGGCTTGTGCAATCTGAAGAGCCCTTTTGTTTAAATACCATATAAATTGTGACGTTTGATGTCCCCATGTGATAACCAATCTTGTAATTGACCTAGGAGAGAGTCTATGGGTTATATTATTATTTAAAAATTTATTAAGTTAACTATTAGAAACTCTAAATTGGGTATATGCATCTCTGCTAGTATTCTAAAGGTTTGTGCTTATTGTTGAATTATATTCAAAGGTAGGGACTTAGTTTAATCTATGTATCTGATGGTTACTCATGAATGTGATAATTAGTTCTACCATGTGTGGCTAATCATGTCCTAAATAGATAAATATTAGAAAGGTGCAAATGTTATAACATACTATTAAGCGTGACTCATGCTAAGTTTTCAAAGAACAATGGAAAAGAGATCATTTTTAAAAATATAGTGTACCTAAGTGTTGTGAACACGTTATTCAAGATTTTAGGGAGGACATAACCAATTGATATAACTAATAATACAAAGAATAAAAGTATATTAGCTCTAATATTTAAAATATTTAGTATAAGTGTAAGAATACATCTAGGAAAAAAGACTTAGTGCTCTATAGGTAGGGAAAAAATAATATTATTTTACAAATTTTAAATTAATATAACATTACGAAAAGTTACTCGTAATTTATGTAGGTATCCTTAGCATCATGAGTAAGTTTATTTGGGTATGGATAGTACTTAAGTGAATAGGGTAATTAATTAGATTCAAGTTTGAATCACTTTTGATAGGACCTTAAAACTTAAACCTGATTCAATATTAAAAATGGAAAACTTTAAGAGGTCATCGGGAAGGGATGACTAATTGAAAACACCCAATGTTGTTGAGGTGTAAGTATGCACACAAGGAGTCTCAAGAGCAATTGTATTCTGACAGAATTAGTCAGGACAAGTGACATGGTTAGAACTGGTAACGAGGGGCGATATGGGATGCCACCTCTAGGTTATTGTCTGGGTAGTATTGTGTTAAGTCCCTTGTCCATTTGACTTAGCTAGTTAGACTCAACGTTTGGTATGGGACAAACGTTTGTGAGTCATAATGGGTATGAGTGATCAAGTCCAAGGTCAGGGTATTGACATGGCTCTAGATGACTCTAGGTAGGGGATAATCAGCTAGACACTAGGCATATTGATATGGAAACTATCAAACGTGAAGTTGATTACTCATTAGGTAAAATAAAATATATAGAACATACAAATAAATCATGTGATTATAGTGGTTATAATAATATGCCATGCAAGGCCAACCAACTATAACTAAAAGATATGCAGGTATAACCACCTTCCAAACATGGATGCAACAAACAACTAACTGCTTGAAGATAAAACATATTTCTAATAGTCTAACTATGTATCCTAACAAATAACAAACACATATCCAACGTGGGCATACTATACCTCACATAAATACAAATGCAAGAAATATAATATCCAATGTGGGTATACTATGCCACACATAATACAATGTAATAATATAAATTAGGCTTATAAATAAACCTAAGGTAATATAGTATCCTCAACACTCCTCCCAACCATAGAAGCATTGGACCCCAATGCTCTCAACAAATATGGAAAGTTATGGGCCATTTGATGGTGAGGAATACAGTGAGCCATATATGGAAAGTGACCATGGTGGACGACAACGTAAGAAGTGGAAGAACCCTATCGAGTGTGATGAGTCTTCGTGTTGAAAACTCTATCTATAATGAGCGAAATATGAGGGTCAAGTGATACTGTTGTTGTAGGACTGTTGACAGGTTTAAGTACCAAAGGAGGATCCTGATATGGTATTTTTGGAAAGCATCACTTATCCAAAGGAATCCAAACTCTGTCTCTAACTTTAAATGGATGAGGACTATGATGCTTGGTCATTTGTCTCTGCTAATCCTACTAAGTCTTCTACAAGTCCTGTGTTATCTTACCTTGAAGGCTATGATAGTGTTGTATAAAGGAAGTTACCTTAGCTTGCTCATTCTTCGTATGTGCAATGGTGGAAGAAGGCAAGGCTAAAGGCAAATTCTATGGAGCAAGTGGTTGTGTGTTCATGGTTGAACCCAAAATCATGTCAATGGAACGATTGGTATCTTTCTCATGAGTGACAGTGATGTGTTCCTTAACCACTAGCTCTTGTGATTGTTCATTTTTTGGAAGTGAAACTTCTTCTTTATCATGAGTCTTTGGAGGTGCTTTTTATTTATCATGTATGGGACTTATGCAAGTAGGAGCCAATACAAATATGTGACTTTATAGCTTATGAGCTTATTTACAACTTAGCATCAAATTTGATGTGGCTGTAGTTCTTGGTATCAAATATGTTTTATCATGCAAGTCCAAGGTGCATGTGTTCTTTTTAGCATGATACACTATATTCCTATCAAATTGATAGGGATTACCAAGCAATAGTCCACAACAATCCATCTCAATGACATCACATCGTACCTTATCCATAAACCTATCACCAAAAGCAAACAACAAGGTGCAAGTGTGTGTGATATTGGATGTAGAATCAACATCCTTCCACCCAAGTGCATAGGGTTGAGGATGTGGCTTTGTGGAAAAATTCAACTTCTCGACAATGGTCCTCACAATGATATTATTATACGAGTCATTATCTATGATACAATCCACATAAAAAACATGAGTAAGGTGGGATCTAGTGACAAACATAGGTTACAACCCCTTTGAAAAAAAATTTATATGAGGGTAACTTTGTTTAGTTTACCCTTCAAAGCAAGATATTCTTCTTCTCTCCCTATAGTCACAATGGGACCATCTTGTGGTTCCTCATTTTTAGGTTGTACGATTAGGGACTTCTTCTTTTTCATTCTTTCAAATATAAAACATTTAGATTTTGTATGACCATTATTTTTACAAAAATCACAATATAATATTGAAGAAGAAGAATATTTAGAGTGAGAATAATAAGAATGTGCTTTAGATGAAGTGGGAGGAGAAGAATAATTAGGGTAAGAATGAGAAGTGTTCTTCACATTTTTTCGATGTTGATTAGTGCCTTTGGAATTGGTTTCTTATCGATATCTATGAGAGGCATCAAATTTCTCCTATACTAGAATGGCATGTTTGAATACCACATCCAAAGTAAGGAAATCATTGAATTTCATTTCCCTAAAAATTTGATCTTGCAATCCATGAGTGAACTTGTTAATCAAATCCTCTTTTGAAAATTTCACCCCAAGAACTCTTAGCCTATTGAATTGAAAAATATAGTCTGTAACTGACATACTATAGGCTTGCCTTAACCTATACCACTTGGTCGTGAGGTCACTTTGATAATTTGGTGGGAAAAAGGTGTTTTTAGAATTTGGATCAATTCTTTCCAAGTCATGGCAACATTGTGGCTTTGTCTTTCTACAATAAAAAATTTTGCTAAGCCTATGAGTTTGACTATGTCAAAAGTAACTTGTTCATATTCAAAAAAGTGAACCAAGTTTACATATCCAAAATCAAGTAGATAAGACATCAGGATCCCTTGATCTGTCATACAACTTGACCTCACATTTGGCCTTGTTGGCATATTTGTTGTTATAAATTTTAACATCACTAGGAGTCAATTGGATAGTAATATCTTTCACTTAATCTACCAACACATCTACTGTAGTAGTAAGATTTTCCATGTTTGTTTTGAGATTAGAAGCTATTTGTTGACGTGTATATGCTAGATGAGGAAAAATATAATGTGTTTGCAAGAACTATCTAGGCAATTGCTTAGGACAATTTGTGAAATTCCTAAAGAAAAATTGATCTACATTTACAAAATTGCCTTTCAATTTACAAAAGGGGGTTATTACAGTGCTTTTACAAAAGTGGCATCAGTTTTACAATCACAAAAATTACCCTTGAAATTTGCAATGGGTAAAAATAAAATTAGCACTAAAATGAGAAAATTAGCCCTTTAAATTTGTAATATTTTAGCTTTGTGGAGGTAAAATTGTTAATTTTTGAAAAAATAAATTGATCAAAATTTATAAAAAATTGGAAAAATTCACCTTGCAGTTGGTTGGCACCAAAATTTGAATTTGAAAAGTTCAAAACTAGAAGGAAAAGTTGTTTTTGGTTTCAACTGCAAGTCAATGGGTCAATGAACCATCGCCTGCATTTTTTGATCAAACACCACCTACGAATTTTTGTCAAACATCGCCTACAAATTTTGATCAAAGTGTGTAGAAATGGTCTAGTCAACAACAAATTCTTCAATGTTTTGTCAAAGTCTCCAACAACACAATTGCAACGGTCTGGCTCCTTGGGAGTTGTGCACCATCGACCGATGTTCTAGCCCATGCGCATGCCCGGCTAGTGGTTACCACCACAAGGTGGTCACTTCTTTTATAACACATTGGCGCTTATAAAGAAAGCTCCAACATGTTTCGGGCAATGTGGGACTAATATCTCGAGGGAAAAATTTCCCAAAATATTTTTTCCCACCCTTTCATCGACTGGAAACCAAATATTGCTACCAAAAACTTTTCTATATTGGAAAATGAGAGATTTACCACCAGATCACATTGAAATAGCTACAAATACTAGAAACAAGTATTTTTACACTGGATTTTATGGGTTTTTATTAAGGAATTCAAATCGATACCGATAACATGTAGATTGACATAAAAAATTTCAAATTGGTGCCTCAAAGTTGGGTAAGATCACCAAAATTAATCAGAAAACCTACACACTACTTGTCCACATTTGAGTGATTCCCAATATTCTCATAAACCCTTTTTCTTCCACCATGTGTCACCATCTAGTTAGTGAATATGTTTGGGTTGAATCTTACTTTATATTGGGAAATTATATAACCTTATAAAACTAAAAAAAAAATCATCGCTTGCAATTTTTACTCTGCATGGTAATTTCTGTAGACTCTCAATCCGATTGCACCTGAGTTTACTATAATTTTCTAATGGTCAACTTTGATTGAAAGGTCGTCATCTAGATTGTTGTAGCTACCACTGTATCAATGCTAGTAGATAATCATGGTGGTTTCCGGTTGGTTTTTGGATGGTGGCGTTGTCCGATAGTGGTCTTCCTACGAGTGGTTGATGTATGTAGGAAAATGAATCATGACATGATGGAAGAAGGGGAGGGAGGCTAGTGAAGGAATAAGGGGAGGTAGAGGTGTGAAGAGTAACCGCACCTTCTACCACTAGTCAATAAGGTATTTGATCGAGAAAGGATGTCGATCAACCAAATAATTAACCATTAAGAGGTAAACCAAAATAGAGGGGAAAAATAGGAAGAGGGGGGAAATAAACAGGGTGGGCTACAATTTCCACCAATCGCACCACAAATCCTCATAGTTTGTGAATAAAATTTATTTTCCTCTATCAGTTTGGTTGAACTTGTATTCCCTCGGTAAGAATCCTTTTGGCGATAAATTGGACTCAATATTGTGTAACTGATCCTCAAATATATTCTCTATTCTTCTATTTGATATTCAAAGCAGATAATTTTTCTTGCCTTCATCAGGGTAAGTTTGGTTACCCTCTGATCTTTTGTAAGGGTTATTTGGTGCAAGGTTAATCTTGAACCCTCTACCACCTCAAGAGCTTCATAAAATTGATGGTATGGGTTTGCCCCAACCAATTTCTTGTAGCAACTACTTTAGAATCTGGTGTACTAGCAACAAAATAATACTAGTCACCGAGCAATGAAGTTGGTACTTTGCCTCCCTTCTTGTAAAACAAATATCCTATGGCTTTGATTACTAGTGATATGGAAACTATCAAATGTAAAACTAATTATTCATTAGGAGCAATAAATATATAGAACATACAAAGGTCTCACATAGTTACAATGGTTGTAACAATTTGCCATGCAAGGTCAACCAATTGTAATTAAAAGATATTCAAGGATAACCACCTGCCAAACATGGATGCAACAAACAACTAACTGCTAGAAGATAAAACATATCTCTAACAGTCTAACTATGCATCCTAAAAAATAACAAACACATTAAATGTGGGCATACTATACCTCACATAAATACAAATGCAAGAAATATAATATCCAATGTGGACATACTATACCACACATAATACAATGCAATAAAATAACTTAGGCTTATAAATAAACTTAAGGTAATATAGTATCCTCAACACATATGTATGCTAATTCCTTTCATACAATTATTAGAACAAGTCGATCAATTAGTTGAAGGTTTAGTATGATAAGGTATGGGAAAGTAAGTTTCCATTCTCTAGGTGTTATGGGACCTAGAGGATAACCCCTATCATGGTTCGACCCTCATGCTGGAACCACAAGATGTAAATGAGGTAAGTCGATTCCACATAATGGCATATTTTATGGAATTTTTTCAATATCATCTACTTGGATGGTTGTCTGCAACAGTCCTAAAACTAAAAGTGGTTTGATATACCTATACTAATTTTAAACTATATTTTATTGGGTGAAACAAAATGCTATGAATCTGAAAGCAATTTTATTGTTTCAAACATTAAACTTAGAAAAAAAATTCCCTAAGAATTTGTTTGGCTTATTTTTGTGGTATAACTAGGTGACTAGACTTGGGTTGTTATAGATGGTATCATACCAGAAGATACCTTAAGTTGTAGAACTTCAATTAGATAATTTTTTTAGATCAATGTAAAACTGTATATTAACTTACTTCTTTCCCCTACAGATTAAATGACACAAATGCTGAGAGGTGGGTCTTTAGGAAATCCTACGAGAGGTAGGGAGGAAGAGGCCACTGAAATACTTGTAAGGGGACCAAGGATATTAATAAGGATAGAAGGTCCTCAACGTGAAAGAAGGATGAAACAATTGAATGAATCTCCACTAAATGAGTCTAGTAGGGAGGATGGAAATATTGCAAAAGTTGTGCAACTATTACAAACTCATATGGAGTAGCAAAGAGAATAAATGGTCCAACAAAAAACTCACATGGCCCAACAATAGGAGTTGATAGTTCAATAGTAGAAGGTCATAGAATACTTGGCTAGGGGAAGAGAAACTGGAGGAGGTAGGATGGTGGGAGCACCAAGTGAACCTGTAGGATGTAGTACTGGTAGGGATAGAGTGAGTGTATAATTGTATAGGAACCTGAAGAAGGTTATGATATTCAAGTTTAATGGAAAAGATGATGGAGATGTGGTAGATAATTGACTAAGTGAACTAGAGTCATACTTTTCCTTGGTAGTTTTATCATCTAAATCTAAAATTGTGTTGGTAGTTATGAACATGACTGAAGTAGCCCTAGATTGGTGGAAGTCCTATAAGAAAGGGTATGACATTGAAGATGCAAACCTCAAGTGGGAGGATTTCATTAAGAAATTCAGGAATAAATTCCTAAAAAAAAAATATTACGTGGAAAAAATTGGAAATTTTTCTAATTTGCAACAAGAAACCATGTCAGTGTGAGATTACCATAAAAATTACATACAACTACTAAAATATGCATCTAAATATGAAAGTAACGAAGAGATGAAGGTTCATAAATTTATTTTGGGATTACATCCCAAGATTATGATGGTGGTGAATATGCACAACCCTGTAGATATTGCTACTGCTTTTGATTTAGAATGTAAAGAAGAAGCATACCAAGAGATCAGAAAAGCATATTTTAATTATCAAAATCTAACTAAAAAAGAAAAAGATGAGCATAGAAAGTGAAAGAGTGTTGAGTTTATGAAGTGGGAAAATGAAAAAATAAGAAACCTAAAGGAGGAGATCATAATAGACAAGGAGGTAGAAATAGAGCTAATTTTCAAAGTAATAAGTTTAGGAGGGATGGCAAAGAGTTCTCTAAAATACATGATCAAAGACCAGTAAATCAAGAGAAGGCAAGGAAAATTGTGCCATAGGTTAGGAATGAGAATAATAATAGAGGAAATAGAGCTCCTCCAAGTAGATGTTATATATGTCAAGGAGCTCATTATGCCAACAAGTGCCCCCATAGAGATGATCTTCATCAAAAATCTCTAGAAGAAGCCACTCATAATATCTTTATGATGATAGGGAATCCCGTAATTGATGGACAAGTTACTCCTTTCATATTAAATGGTAATTTTTTTGATAAATATGTGTGTATTTTGATAGATAGTAGATCAACTAATAACTTTATATCCACTAGATTAGTGAGGGACATACTTGAAAGACCTAGGTTTTTGGCTAATGGTTGGAAGGTAGAGTATAGTTCAGGATAAACCTATCATGTTAATTAATGTCTATTTGATCCTCACATAATTCTATCATAAGCAAAACTAATTGGTATTTGTATGTGGCACCTTTGTATGCTTTCGATATCATTCTTGGTGTTGACTGGTTAAAATCCCATAAGGCTCTTCTAAATTTTGAGGAAATATGGGTGGAGTTTATGGATGAGTCTAATCAAAGGATTAGAATTCATTGTGATCATGGTGCAATTAAACCACACCTATTATTTTCCATGCATATAAAGAAAGTCATTAGGAAGATATGAATGATTTTTGTAGTTAAAATGAATAATAAAGAAGAGACTTAAGTGGAATTTTACCTCTTCCAAAAGCATCCTATTTTGGAAGAATTCAAGGATGTGTTTTCAAAGGATCTCCCAAGGTTACCTCCTTACAGAGAATTTGATTTTTCTATCAAAATTTTACCTTGAGCTGCATCCATTTCTAGGGTATCATACATAATGACTTCTATCGAGTTGTAAGATCTCAAAACACAACTTCAATATTTATTGGAAAAGGGGCTAATCAAGCCCAATGTGTCATCTTGGGGATCTCATTTCTTATTTGTTAAGAAGAAAGACAAAATTTTGAGGATGTGCTTAAATTACTAGATATTGAATAAGATTACTATTAAAAATAGGTACTCATTACCTAGAATTAGTGATCTCTTCAATCAACTGAAAGGAGCAACCATCTTCTTGAAGATTTATCTAAGGTTTGGCTATCATCAGTTAAGGATTTGGGAAGAAGACACTTCTAAAATAACTTTTAGAATAAGGTATGGATATTTTGTGTTTACAATCCTACCCTTTGGGCTAACTAATGCCCCAACTGCATTCATAAATCTCATGAAAAGCATTTTTAGAGAGTAATTGAATAAATTTGTGCTCATGTTTTTGGATGACATTTTGAACTATTCCAAGGACAAGGAGGAATATGATCATAATATGTGAACTATACTTGAGATTCATAGAAGGAATCAGTTATACCAAAAACTATCAAAGTGTGAATTCTATACTCCATAAGTACAATATTTGGGATATATTATCTCTATTGAGGGGATTGTAGTCGATCCCAAGAAAATAGAAGCAATTATTGATTGGCTAACACCTACTAATGTGACTGAGGTATGAATTTTTATGGGGATTGTAGGATATTATAGATGATTTATCAAAGGGTTCTCTAGAATTACATAACCTACTACAAAAATTCAAAGGAAATATAAAGTCTTCAAATGGACATAGCAGTGTGAAGAAGCTTTTCAAATTTTGAAAGAGAGGTTGAGAACTACACTGCTTCTACAATTACCCGATCCTAGTAAGCAATTTATAATGTGTACTGATGTATCAATTGAAGGATTAGGAGGGGTTTTTACTGAAGATGATGCAATTATTGCCTTCGAATCAAGGAAACTTAAGAGGCATGAGGTGAATTATGCCACTCATGACTTGGAGTTGGTAGCTATTGTACATACCCTTAAGATTTAGAGGCACTATTTGTTGGGGAAACCATTTGAATTGAAGACAGATCACCTGAGTTTAAGATACATATTTACTCAACCCTTATTGAATGTTAGGCAATGATATTAGATGGAGTTTCTAGCTAAGAACTATTTTGGCATCGAGTCTATTAATGGTAAGGAGAACAAGGTTGTTGATGCTCAAAGAAGGATAGGGCATATTGTTGCATTAACAAAATATCAATATGATTTACTAGATCAAATTAAAAATTAGCAACAAAAATATGAATTTTTCTAGTATTGTAATGCTCTAATAGGGTAATAAATTGGAAAGGATACAGGCTTTGTATATAAATATGACTTATTGTCTTAGTGGTTTAAGAGAAACAATCCTTAAGGAGGCACAAAAAACTCCTTATTCGGCTCATCCTAGAGGAGCAAAGTTGTGCAAAAGGTTGATAAAGGCTTACTATTGGTCATGCATGAAAAAGGATATCCCTGATTATGTGGCTAAGTTCTTAGAGTGATAGAGAGTGAAAGTGTATAATTTGCATCCAATGGGCAGGTTGTACCCACATGAGATACCTACTCAAAAATGATAGGTGGTATCAATAGATTTTATAGTGGGTTTGCCTAAAAAAAGGTTCAAGCATGACATAATCTTGGTAGTTGTGGATAAGTTAACCAAGGTTGCACATTTTATACTAGGCAATGTACAAGATGATGCACCTACAATAGCAAGGAAGTTTTCCAGGGAAGTGGTAAGACTACACGAATTTCCTAAAGTCATAATCTTTGATAGGGATTCTCGCTTTACCTATGAATTTTGGTAGGCTTTGCATGAGGTATTAGGAACCAAATTGAATATTAGTAATGCCTATCACCTTGAGATAGATGGAAAAACTGAGAGGGTGAATCATGTATTAGAGGATATGTTAAGAATATATTGCATGGATCAGCATACAAAGTGGGAAGACTATTTATACTTAGTTGAGTTTACATACAATAACAATTATCATGCATCACTAGGTATGTCACCATTTGAAGCTTTGTATGGAAGGATATGCAGGACTATCTTATCATGGGATAACCTATAAGATCGAGTAGTGATTGGATAAAAACTTATCAAAGAAATGGAAGATCAATTGAAAAGAATTCAATAGAATGTGAAGGAGGTCGTAGATCATCAAAAGAGCTACGTGAACCTTAAAAGAACATCGAGGGGATATTTTGAGGGATATAGAGTGTTCTTAAGGGTCAAGCCAACTAAAATTTCCATAAAATATTCTAAACTTGACTCTAGATATGGGGGTCCATTTGGAATTTTGGCCAAGATAAGCCCTGTTGCATACAAACTTTCTCTACCAACAAGTTTATCCAAAATATATAATGTCTTCCATGTGTCCCTCTTTAAGAAATATATTTATGATCCAACTCATGTTTTAGATGTTTTTAAATTGTAGACGATCAATCCACTAAAAAATTGAAGTTTGGTCTATTCGTATACTTGGTTTTAAGATGAAGAACCTGAGGAAGAGGAGCATAGAGCAATACCGAGTCCAATGGGACCATTTTTTGGACAAAAACACCACATGGGAGAATGTGATAAATATGTAGTAGTAGTTTCATTATTTGTTTGAGTAGACATAGATATTTTTAAACACTTTATATGATTTGTTGATATATGTATACACACACACACACACACACACACACACACACATATATATATATATATGATACTGGACACTGAGTAGAGTAGCTCATGTATGTTTTGAGTTACTGAGCAGAGTAGGTTTTCTTATGTGATGATGTATGTTTTGGCTATGCATGCACATTGGTTCAATGTAAAATAGCATGTCAAACAGTTTAATTGTGTGTGCAAATTTGAATTAATTCATGATTCAATGATGAATGATAAATTAATGCGATGGCATATGCAAAAGTTAAATTTAAAAATATCTTATTTATTTACTCATGTCATAAAAACACAGGGATTGTATTTATTTCTAGTAGGGGAGGATGTAACAACCCTCCTCACATGAATATGGATTATATATTGATTAATAAATTGTATTTTCCTTTTCCTATAGAGTTTGGCACTATTGATGTCCATTGTGTATGCAGATCTAGGTATATACCTTTGAAAAATAGGAATGGTCGATGGGGAAGGTAAGAGGGAAGTGATGATTTGGCTCGTGAGCACATGGAAGCTCACCTAAATGCATGGAATGAAGGAGCACTATGTGTGGTTTATATTATTTTTTATAATATCTACCTCTTTATTGATGAAAAATAATGTATACATATATTATGGTGGACAATAAATGTGCCAAAGAAATCAAAGTATTTTCTTGTTCCGTATTTTATAAATTTGATTGCAAGTTTGGCAATAAAATGTTGAAAATAATAAATATAAAGAAAAAGTGTAAATCAGATGGATATCATTAGCTGAGTTTAAATTTGCATTGGGAACCTCGGGTTCCTCTTCAGCATGAAAGATATCCTGAGTTGTCCCTGGGGTTAAATGAAGCATTTTATCGAAAGTCCAGTACTCTAATGGAGATGGAGGTGAATTGACGCAATCCCAGTCAATGGCATCTATGTCTAGATGCAAGGACCGTGCTGGATCGGTCGGATTGTAGATGGGCATGGTTAAGTCAATGGAGATCATGTGGATGAAATGATTTTGGTCTCCAATACCACAGGTGTGATGACTCAAAAATTCTGGATGTTCCCTGTGCTCTGGATTTGGATCTAGAGGTACTGGCATGAATGGATCGGCCCTATGTGCTAATAGGAGGATAGGGTCTGCCCTCAGCACTGATATCACCCTAGGGTCTCAGAGTGGAAGGTGCTCTTCGTGTACCTAGAGCAGCAGATCCAACACTTGATCCCACCCTGTTGGGTCTACGTACCACTCGTGCCCTAGCACTATGCCCATCTGTTCAAATATGTCATTAATCTCCAAGGGGTATGGTTGCGGCCTCTACTACATGTGATTAAGATATGTCATTTCTGTTTTATCTTCATAATCACTATCAAAGATCCAAAAGCCCTTGTTGGCTTTGATAATTGTTTGAGGCATTACAGGCTCATCTTGCTCAAGCAAATTAATATGACCCCATTGTGGTTGTTCCATGCTCTATGGGGGGACCTGACTCCCTTAACGCGACACTGGCTCGCTCGGAGCCTCTAGAGGGAACATTGCCAGGAGGGTATCTTGACAGTTATTCATGGGAATCCCTTGTGAGTGATCACTGGATTTGAAGGGATCATATGACACTGGTTCATATTCTGATTCATCCTTCGAAGATCCCTCTTGACACTATTTATACTTTTCTTGAAAGTGAGGTCTTGAAATTTTGCCTCTCTCTAGCAAAGGAGAAGGGTTATCGATGTTAACAAGGGTGGTTGTTGACCATGGGAGGTAATCTCCCAATGTATATGTTGTGTTTGGGTTGGCATAAGGATCTGATGCCAATCCACCCTTGTTGCCTATTCCTAGGCCTTGCATGTTTTCCACCAAGATGTCCAAGGGTAGGGGGTGGTTGAACCCTACTCCCGACTTGTCATAAGGCATTTGGTATCTTGGCTGGCAAAGGACACGCACTCCTTGCCCATACCTACCTAGCTCGTATCCATGCCAATTGCATTGGCCAAGATATCTCAGAGCGAAGTCCGGGTTGGACAGATAGTTGACATCTTCTGCAAAAGGCTCTTCATCATCGTCCTTTTGCATGCATGGCTCAACACCATGGTCAAGGCCCCCATACACAAAATTGGTCTGGTTCGGTGGGTAGCCTAAAGAGATAATTGTCCCGATGGGGAGGCGAGGTCTCCCCATGTCTTGCATGGACTCTAACACGGTTGCTGCTACAACATTCCGCACCAGATACTCCCCTAGGCCCGTACTGGCCATTTCAACAGTAATTGTTGACGATTGAGAGGGAGGGAATGAAAGCTCTTCCTGAGTCCATTCCATGTTGGGTGGACTAGGAGCCTCAAATTCCATTGTGCTAGGCATATCTTCGGTAGAGATGGTTGATATTGTTGGCAGTGCCTCTTCCAAGGGTTGAGCTTCTTCGAGGATTTGCTTCCCTTTTTCCTTCTATTTAGCCATGATAGGTGGCATTGGTGGTGAAGAAGCTGACGATGAAGATGCACCTAGCTAGGATTTTGATGGATTTATCACCAGTGGTGCTTGCGACATCGGACCCTATCTAGATGGGTTTAACTAAAAATCCAAGTGCGTCGATGGGAGGGTCGATTGCGACATCAACTACACCACATTGCAATATTTGAAGGGTTCTAAGTCCGTCGAGACTACATGTACTTCCCCTTCAAATGCATACTTCAAAAACTGGTGAGCTATCGAAAGGACACACTTCATGTCCCTGATCCACGACCGCCCTAGCAATATGTTATACGCCATCTCGCCTTCTAAAATATGGCACAATGTAGGTATCATATTTTGTCCTACTTGAATGGGTAAGACAATTGTGCCAACTATCGAGCATATCACATCATTGAATGCTCGCAGTGTACATGTGGAAGTTGTGATGTGAGAGGCTGGCAACTTTAGATGTTTCAATGCTACTGTGGTAATGATGTTACTAGATGAGCCAGTTTCTATCAACACCCTCTTATACGGGATCCTGTTGACCTGCACGATAACGTGCAGGAGTGGATCTACCATGTCATCAGACACTGATTTAACTTCATCTTCTCGAAATGTGATGACTAGCTTCGTGCATCGTTTTACATGTCCCATGAAGTTGTTGAAGGAATTCGCTTCATGGGGCTGCAACTTGATGGCTTTCAAAATCACCATGAGAGCCTCCCGATGGGGTGCTGATTGCTGTATAAGCTCATATATGGAGAGCCTAGCCGACGTGGTCTGCAAACTCTACGTGAGTTTGGTTTGTATTGTGGCTGCGGGTCTAGGCAGAGGTAGCTACATAGGGTGCTATTGAGGCTATGACATCGATGGCACATCTCTTGTGGCTGCCTCGGGGGCAACTCCTGGGTATTTCTTGTTCCTAGTCACTATGCTTATCATTCCTACATACCCTTGCATGGGGCAATTCTGTTGCACCTCATTGACCTGAAGGGGTTTTGCCTATGCCTCATGGGAAGGCAAGGGGTCCTTGAAAACCCCCATTTGTTGGTTGTTTGGTGCTACGAGGTTGTCCACTGCCAATGTCTTATTGTCAATCAGGTCTTGTATCAATCCTTTGAACTTCCAACATGCATTCAGGTCATGTCCCCTTCACCTGTGGAACCTACAATACAAGTCCTCTCTATATCCCTTAGGCTTGGGAGCATTAGGATCTATGGTTTCAATCTCTGGAAGGGTGATCAAGTTTGCCACTGACAAGCGATCAAATAAGGAGTCCCTAGACTCCGTATAAGGGGTGTATTATCGATTAGGGTGACGCTGCTAATTTTGCTCCTATTTTTTATTCTCTTTAAAAATTTTTAGGAGGCACTGCCTGATAATTAGCCTTTTGAGGCCGTATTTCCTATGTAGGCTTAGGGAAATTTATGGCAACTTGATTAACCGCAATGGGTTTTTGTTGTAAAGTCCCTATCTTTGTGTTCTTGTTCCACTATTTCTTCTTAGGTTTGTCAATTTTTCCATCCTGTATCTTTATCTCTTCGATAATTTTGGCTTGCGCCAGGGCTTCCTCTAGGGTGTCATATTGCTGCAGTTGCAATAGAACAGAGATCAATCTCAAAAAACTTCATGAGAACATTTGTGTAAGGTCAAACATAGGGGGAAGGTAGGGCAACTTAGAAAGTAAAGTCCTCCACTGATTCCCGTAGGATTCCATGGTCTCTTCCTCATATTGCCTAAGGTTGTCCAGGTCACTTAGTGACGCCTTCTTCTTGGTGTTGAAGGCAAAGCGTTCAAGGAACGCATCCACTAACTGATCCAAGTTATTGATGTTGTGCTTTGATAACTAGGTGAACCAATACGAGGTAGGGACCATGAATGTGGTTATGAATGTCCTTAGCAACAGTGCATCATTGTCCTGAATGCCAAAGCATTGGCTCAGGAATATTGTCACATGCTCTTGGGCATCCTCTTCACCCTTAAAGACTGCCAACTGGGACAGCTTGAAGTGTTCAGGGTAAGGAGGTGCAGGCATTGACGGATGCATAAGATGACTATGGAGTTGGCGTAATGTGGGATTTTGGGGACAAGAAGCTTTGGTTTCCACAAACTCCAAAGCCTCTAACAACGCTTTGTATGCATCAGAAGATTTAATCTCTTCCTCTTTAGTTTGCCCCCATTGTGGGTTGTGGGAGACTTGAGGCCTATGGGGGGGTGGCCGGATAGCAACCCCTCCACCTTGGTAGGGCTTTTTGGCTCGCTCTAATTCTTGTTCATACTCCTCATAAACTTCTTGAGGAGTCTTTGGGTGAGATCTATGACCCTAAGTGGGTCCCCGCGGAGGGTACCCATCGTTGTTTCGAGGAGTGGCCTCCCTCTCAGGTCTATGGGGTCTCAGAGGCAAAACTTGATGAGGTCACGGAGACATATCCTGCACCAAGGGATTATGTTATGCCTCTCATATGGTTTTGCTCTTTGGGTGCGAGGGGTTGGAACCCTCTTAGGTAGTTTATGAAGTAGCTCATCTGTTTGGCGCTAAATGCGCTCCTTGCTAAGGCGGTATAGATGCTCTAGCTACTGCTGATCTTGCTCAAGCCGCATGATCTGGGCTTGGTGGGTGGCATGTATGGCGACTGCCAGGTCAATTTGGTTCACCATATTGGGCCTATGAGGCTTGGATGCCTATCCTATGCATTTTCCTCAGTCTTGATGATCCGAGATCTCAATGGGTTGCTTCCCTCTATCAAGGTTGGAAGCATTTACCCGAGGCTCTGGCCTCAATGGGTAACCATGGTATCTAGTAGGTGTGGAAGCACAAGGCTCCCATGTTATATATTTCTCTCGAGGAATGTGATGGTCTTCCTCGTACTCCCTTTCATAGGTGTGAAAGGGGTGGGCGGAGTTAGCTTGCCCTGTTTGGAGAGCCCTATGCTCTGGGGTTTGTCTATTGGTTCTAATAGTTATGGGAGGTAAAGGAGGGATGCCATAGTCATGTGGCCTCTCCTCATGGACCATATGCCTCTCTAGCACTTCATCGCATGGTGGAAACTCATATCTCGCTTCTAAGGGAGCTTTTATGTCTATGTTGAGTGCCACGTGTAAATATTCTTCCCGAAAGGGGCCGTGATGAATGGGCGTGTCTCCTAGAGGGGTGTCCCTATAATTCCACCTTGACATGGAATGATGTGGACTCTCTTGTGGGTTAGGCCACCAAGGCAATATGGCAAAATTCTTAGGGCTCAAGTGGAGGTGACTTGTGCCCACTCCTTGTACACTT
The DNA here is from genome assembly GCA_028583015.1 of Wollemia nobilis. Taxonomy (NCBI): domain Eukaryota; kingdom Viridiplantae; phylum Streptophyta; class Pinopsida; order Araucariales; family Araucariaceae; genus Wollemia; species Wollemia nobilis. The sequence continues at coordinate 55,377 of JAQPPZ010013286.1, forward strand.
TTCATAGCTTCTACCCTTGATTGGGCTTGGCTACGGGTGTACACCATGGTGGTGCTCTTCTACAAGCTAAGCAGATTTTTATCTCTTTTATGATTTTTTATGCTACACTTAATCATAAAAGAACACACACATACACAAACAGTGATTATCTCATTTAAAGGTTGAAAGTGTGTCCTAAAACTGGTTTAGTGTGTTTTGTTTTTGTTTTTGAAGGTTTTTGTAAAGAACGTTGAAATGCAAAATGAAGGCTCTTATGGATCCCAAAATTGGTCGCCCCTTCGATATACCATTGCCAGACCAATATGCCAACCTCTCTATATACCCGCCATTACGTGAGGGAAACTATAGGTACATGAGAGCAGATGGTACATGGAACATAGGCGATACGGAAGGGGAACCGCTCTGTTTATGACACCTACCATAGAAGACTTATCCTCGCATGATGGGAATCACCCCAGCTACACTCGGTCAGCTTTCATCAGGATTTACGTCTAGCAACAGTAGCGATCGGGGTGTATGAATGCAAAATTCAAGCCAAGGTGGTGATGAAATCCATCGTTGGTCTTGATCAAGGGCTGGGGTTTTATGACCAGCGCCTTGGTTTTAAGTTGCCATGTGGTGTGTGGGGTTCTTTTTATTTGCAAAAGGAAACAAGCAAACAACAAAAGGAAAAATTTCCCTAAGCAAACAAGTAATCCAAAATAGAAACACTGAACAGAAAATGACAGAGAAAAATGTAGAATCCTTACCTCTTCTCTGCCCGCATCTATCGGTTCTGAGTTTCTCCCTAAAAACCTCACAGGCTAGAATTCATCCCGGGGTGGAACAAATTATAGTACTGTATTCATCACAGGGTGGGGCAAATTCCCATTTGTCCTTGGGTGAGACGAATTACAGTTCTGCATTCGCCCTTTGCTGGAACAAACAATAGTCATCACATGAAAACACGGTACCTGTAAGAAAAAAAACCAAGTTTGGATCAGATGTTTGATATTAAAAAATAGAGGACAAGGTCCCACCGTGATTACCACTGAAAACACAATATTCCAAAAGTTGTAAAGAAATACTAAAGCTATGCAATGCAAAACGAAATGTAACGCTTTAATCCTAGAAATTTGAAATGCATGAAACAGGGAAAAGAGATGAATTGAGATGAAATGAAAGAAGTATAGAAAGCACAACCCTTTTTATTTATACTCTCTCAATATCGGTTACAAAGACGTCTCCCACATTTTCAGGGGCTAGGAGCATTAACATGTTTCGGTTACAATAGTGACTAGTGATCCTCCTTCCGTGTGCCCACAGGTAAAATGGGCAGGCCAAAGTGTTGCCGCCGTTGGTGTGAATGAATCTTTGATCCTTGCTGCTCCTCCTGCATTCAAAGAAACAACAAAATTGTTAGTAGCACCTGTTGCAAAGATGAAATGTTTGTTCTCTAAAAACAATGAAAGATGTATGCAAAAGATTGATTACAACGATAAATAAACTAATTCTAAACAACCTGCAAATTTGACAGGAACCAAGGAACATTACTAGAGGGCCACTACCATGAGAACAGTCAAAAAATTCACCATGATTTCCTAATCATTCCGGGTCGGGATGAATAAACCTGCAGAAAATTGGGATTCATTCCAGGCAGGGACGAATAAACCTACAAAAAATTGGGATTCATTCCAGGAAGGGACGAATAAACCTATAGAAAGTTGGTTTAAATGCAATGCCCAAAATGTCTCCTCTCTGGGGTTCCAAGTGACCTATAAGGTTAGGTATTAAGTAAATAGGGGTGTTTTGAGAAGACCCAAAAGGTCAGATTGCCCCAATTTGGCTTTGATCACTGGGAATTAGACAAGTTCGCCTGCATGTTTGTGAAGACAAGATATAAAATAAACATGATAGAAAATGCTTGGAATCAACTGAAACTTGGAATCTGATCTATTTAAGTAGTATGGAAAAAGATGCAAAATTGACAGTGAGCAAATCTGCCACAGATCCGTAATCATTTTCGGGTGGAATGATGAATCCTGCAGCAATGTGGGGCACACCCATGGGAAAGGTGCCCATCATTTGGGTCTCTGTTTTGGCCCCAATCCACTTGGAATTGGTCCAAAACTGGTTTGTTAGGTGTTGTCGGCAAATTGGTAGATCGATGTGGTCAAGTGTCGGGTTTTGGATCCGGATTCACACTTCCAATAACCACCCAATGACCTCCCTTGCGAAAGAGATCAAGGATGTGGAAGAGGTGAATCAAAGGTAAAGCATGGTATTAATTTGGTAGCACTTTGTTGCTTAAAAATGCTTCCAACCCATCCTCTTTGGGGTGAGGAAGCTCACCAATTTATAGACCCAAGGGGTCTCTTTGGATGGGCATGCAGGGGCGCCACTTGGTGGCCATGCCTTCCCAAGAGGGAGGAGATTCCTCCCTGACTTGGGCTTCCATGACTACCCTTGTGACAATCCTCTAAAGTTCAATTTTCTCTCCTGTGCGTGCATGCAAGGCAGGGAGCATTAATTGACTGTCCTTGGCTGCCATTTGGTGTAATTTCTCTTTTTGTCCATTGAACCTAGAATTTGCCCTACTCAGGAATGAATTGGAAATCGTCCCTGGATGGAACGAATTCCAGTCTGTACTTGTCTCGGGGTGGGACAAATTTGGAGCAGAGTGCCTGAAGGTGCCAAATTGCTTTTTGACCTTCCAAAATTGCTGTAAAAGTGGTTAGGACCACTGTTTAACCTCTGAGGGATACCCTGGGGGCTATGTGTGTCAAAGCGATCATGTTTGCAGTCACATAATAGGATTGGTGCTGTATTGGTGTCTACATAAACATCAACATATATTAAATATATCAAAGGAGTTGCTAAATCATAAATCAATGATCATTAATCTGTATGATGAAGTCAAGTTACCTCTATATGCCCATATCTATGATATTCAAAAGAATTTTTATTAAAATATCATAAATATAATTAAATTTTATCACCATATAAATTATATGTAATTAATTATATACCTCTTTTAAACTAACCTAATAAATTAGTATAATGTATATTTTAAAAAATGCACAACTCTATATCAATGCTAACTTACTATGCTCAAAATGGGGTCCAACTAAAAATATGTGCAATCCTAAAATTTAATTTAAATCCCTCAAAAACATAAAAATATTTGAGAAAAATCTATATCGTCTTTTGTCCTACTTGAATGGGTAAGACAACTGTGCCAACTGTCGAGCATATCGCATCATTGAATGCTCGTAGTGTATATGTGGAAGTCGTGATGTGAGAGGCTGGCAACTTTCGATGTTTCAATGCTACTATGGTAATGATGTTATTGGATGAGCCAGTGTCTATCAACACCCTCTTATACGGGATCCCATTGACCCGCACGATAACGTGCATGAGTGGATCTACCATGTCATCAGACACTGATTTAACTTCGTCTTCTCGAAAGGTGATGATTGGCTTCATGCATCGTTTTACATGTCCCACGAAGTTGTTGAAGGAATTCGCTTCGTGGGGTTGCAACTCGATGGCTTTCAAAATCTCCATGAGAGCCTCCCGATGGGGTGCTGATTGCTATATAAGCTCATATATGGAGAGCCTAGCCGACGTGGTCCGCAAACTCTATGTGAGTTTGGTTTGTATTGTGGCCGCAGTTCTAGGGAGAGGTAGCTACACAGGGTGCTATTGAGGCTATGACATCGATGGAACCTCTCTTGTGGCTGCCTCGGGGGCAACTCCTGGGTATTTCTTGTTCCTAGTCACTATGCTTATCATTCCTACATACCCTTGCATGGGGCAATTATGTTGCACCTCATTGACCTGAAGGGGTTTTGCTTATGCATCATGGGTAGGAAAGGGGTCCTTGAAAACCCCCATCTGTTGGTTGTTTGGTGCTACGAGGTTGTCCACTACCAATGTCTTATTGTCAATTAGGTCTTGTATCAATCCTTTGAACTTCCAACATGCATTCAGGTCATGTCCCCTTCACCTGTGGAACCTATAATACAAGTCCTCTCTGTATCCCTTAGGCTTGGGAGCATTAGGATCTATGGTTTGAATCTCTGGAAGGGTGATCAAGTTCGCCGCTGAAAAGCGGTCAAATAAGGAGTCCCTAGACTCTGTATAAGGGGTGTATTATCGCTTAGGGCAACGCTGCTGATTTTGCTCCTGTTTTTTATTTTCTCTTTCATAATTGTTAGGAGGCACTGCCTGATAATTAGCCTTTTGAGGCCATATTTCCTGTGCAGGCTTAGGGACATTTATGGCAACTTGATTAACCGCAACGGGTTTTTGTTGCAAAGTCCCTATCTTTGTGTTCTTATTCCACTCTTTCTTATTAGTTTTGGCAATTCTGCCATCCTGTATCTTCATATCTTCGATAATTTTGGCTTGCACCAGGGCTTCCTCTAGGGTGGCATATTGCTACAGTTGCAATAGCACAGATATGAATCTCAAACAACTTCATGAGAACATTTGTGTAAGGTGAAACATAGGGGGAAGGTAGGGTATCTTAGAAAGCAGAGTGCTCCACCGATTCCCGTAGGCCACCATGTTCTCTTTCTCATATTTCCTGAGGCTGGCCAGGTCAATTAGTGATGCCTTCTTCTTGGTTTTGAAGGCAAAGCATTCAAGGAATGCATCCACTAACTGATCCAAGTTATTTATGCTATGCTTCGGTAACTAGGTGAACCAATCTGAGGTAGGGCCCACAAATGTGGTTATGAATGTCCTTAGCAACAGTGCATCATTGTCCTGAATGCCAAAGCATTGGCTTAGGAATATTTTCACATGCTCTTGGGCATGCTCTTCACCCTTAAAGACTGCCAACTGGGGCAGCTTGAAGTGTTCGGGGTAAGGATGTACAGGCATTGACGAATGCACCAGATGACTATGGAGTTGGCGTAATGTGGGCTTTTGGGGCCCAAAATTTTTGGTTTCCACAGACTCAAAATGCTCTAATAGCGCTTTTTATGCATCAGAAGATTTAATCTCTTCCTCTTTAGTTTGCCCCCATTGTTTGTTGTGGTAGACTTGAGGCCTATGGGTGGTGGCTGAATAGCAACCCCTCCACCTTGGTAGGGTGTTTCGACCCGCTCTACTTCTTGTTCATACTCCTCATAAACTTCCTTAGGAGTCTCTAGGCGAGATCTATGACCCTGAGTGGGTCCCCACGGAGGGTACCCATCGTTGTTTCAAGGAGTGGCCTCCCTCTCAGGTCTAGGGGTATCGGAAGCAAAACTTGACGAGGTCACGGAGACCTATCTTGCACCAAGGGATTATGCCTCTCACATGGTTTCGCTCTTTAGGTGCAAGGGGTTGGAACCCTCTCAGGTAGGTTATGAAGTAACTCATCTGTTTGGCGCTGAATGTGCTCCTTGCTAAGGCGGTATAGATGCTCTAGCTACTGCTGATCTTGCTCAAGCTACGTGATTTGGGCTTGGTGGGTGGCATGTATGGTGACTTCCAGGTCAATTTGGTTCGCCATCTTGGGCCTAGGAGGCCTGGATGCCTCTCCTATGCATTTTCCTCAGTCGTGATGATTCGATATCTCAATGGGTTGCTTCCCTCTATCAAGGTTGGCGGCATTTACCCAAGGCTCTGGCCTCAGTGGGTAACCATGGTATCTAGTAGGTGCGAAAGCACAAGGCTCTCGTGTTATATATTTCTCTCGAGGAATGTGATGGTCTTCCTCGTACTCCCTTTCATAGGTGTGAAAGGGGTGGGCGGAGTTAGCTTGCCCTGTTTGGAGAGCCCTATGCTCTAGGATTTGTCTATTGGTTCTAACAGTTATGGGAGGTAAAGGAGGGATGCCATAGTCATGTGGCCTCTCCTCATGGACCCTATGCCTCTCTAGCACTTCATTGCACGGTCGCCACTCATATCTAGCTTCTAAGGGAGCTTTTATGTCTACGTTGAGTGCCACGTGTAAAGATTCTTCCCGAAAGGGGCCGGGATGAATGGGCGTGTCTCCCAGAGGGGTGTCCCTATAATTCCACCTTGACATGGAATGATGTGGAATCTCTTGTGGGTTAGGCCACCAAGGCGGTATGGCCAAGTCCTTAGGGCTAAAGAGGTGACTTGTGCCCGCTCCTTGTACAGTTTTTACAGCTTCTACCCTTGATTGGGCTTGGATACGGGTGTACACCATGGTGGTGCTCTTCTACAAGCTAAGTAGATTTTTATCTCTTTTATGATTTTTTATGCTACACTTAAACAAAAAAGAACACACACATACACAAACAGTGATTATATCGTTTAAATGTTGAAAGTGTGTCCTAAAACTGGTTTAGTGTGTTTTGTTGTTTTTTTTGAAGGTTTTGTAAAGAAAATTTAACTGCAAAATGAAGGCTCTTATGGCTCCCAAATTTGGTCGCCCCTTCGATATACCATTGCCAGACCGATATACCAACCTCTCTATATACCCGCCCTTACGTGAGGGAAACTATAGGTATGTGAGAGCAGATGGTATGTGGAACATAGGCGGTACGGAAGGGGAACCACTCTGTTTATGACACCTACCATAGAAGACTTATCCTCGCATGATGGGAATCACCCCAGCTACACTCGGTCAGCTTTCATCAGGATTTACGTCTAGCAACAGTAGCAATCGGGGTGTATGAATGCAAAATTCAAGCCAAGGTGGTGATGAAATCCACCGTTGGTCTTGATCAAGGGCTGGGGTTTTACGACCAACGCCTTGGTTTTAAGTTGCCATGTGGTGTTTGGGGTTCTTTTTATTTACAAAAGGAAACAAGCAAACAGCAAAAGGAAAAATTTCCCTAAGCAAACAAGTAATCCAAAATAGAAACACTGAACAGAAAATGACAGAGAAAAATGTAGAATCCTTACCTCTTCTCTGCCCGCATCCGTCGGTTCTGAGTTTCTTCGTGAAAACCTCACAAGCTAGAATTCATCCTAGGGTGGAACAAATTATAGTACTGTATTCGTCACAGGGTGGGGCAAATTCCCATTCATCCTTGGGTGAGATGAATTATAGTTCTGCATTCGCCCTTTGCTGGAACAAACAACATACAACACATGAAAACACGATACTTGTAAGAAAAAAAACCAAGTTTGGATCAGATCTTTGATATTAAAAAATAGAGGACAAGGTCCCACTGTGATCACCACTGAAAACATGAGATTCCAAAAGTTGAAAAGAAACACTAAAGCTATGCAATGCAAAATGAAATGTAACGCTTTAATCCTAGAAATTTGAAATGCATGAAATAGGGAAAAGAGACGAATTGAGACAAAATGAAAGAAGTATAGAAAACACAACCCTTTTTATTTATACTCTCTCAATATTAGTTACAAAGACATCTCCCGCATTTTCAGGGGCTAGGAGCGTTAACATGTTTCGATTACAATAGTGACTAGTGATCCTCCTTCCGCATGCCCACAGGTAAAATGGGCGGCCCAAAGTGTTGCCGCCGCTGGTGTGAATGAATATTTGATCCTTACCGCTCCTGCTGCATTCAAAGAAACAAAAAAATTGTTAGTAGAACCTGTTGCAAATATGAAATGTTTGTTCTCTAAAAACAATGAAAGATGTATGCAAAAGATTGATTACAGCGATAAATAAATTGATTCTAAGCAACCTGCAAATTTGACAGGAACCAGGGAACATTACTAGAGGGCCACTGCCATGAGAAAAGTCAAAAAATTCACCATGATTTCCTAATAATTTTGGGCCGAGATGAATAAACCTACAGAAAATTGGGATTCATTCTAGGCAGGGATGAATAAACCTGTAAAAAATTGGGATTCGTTCTAGGCAGGGACGAATAAACCTGCAGAAAGTTGGTTTAAATGCAATGCCCAAAATGTCTCATCTTTAGGGTTCCAAGTGACTTGTAAGGTTAGGTCTTAAGTAAATAGGGGTGTTTTGAGAAGACCCAAAAGGTCATATTGCCCCAATTTAGCTTTGATCACTGGGAATTAGACAAGTTCGCCTGCATGTTTGTGAAGACAAGATATAAAATAAACATGATAGAAAATGCTTGGAATCAACTGAAACTTGGAATCTGATCTATTTAAGTAGTATGGAAAAATATGCAAAATTGACAGTGAGCATATCTTCCATAGATCCGTAATCATTCCGGGGTGGAATGATGAATCCTGCAGCAATGTGGGGCACACCCATGGGCAAGGTGCCCATCGTTTGGGTCTCTGTTTTGGCCCCAATCCACTTGGAATTGGTCCAAACCAGGTTTGTTAGGTGTTGTCGGCGAATTGGTAGATCGATGTGGTCAGGTGTCGAGTTTTGGATCCGGATTCATACTTCCAATAACCACCCAATGAACTCCCTTGTGAAAGAGATCAAGGATGTGGAAGAGGTGAATCAAAGGTAAAGCACAGTATTAATTTGGCAGCACTTTGTTGTTTAAAAATGCTTCCAACCCGTCCTCTTTGGGGTGAGGAAGCTCACCAATTTATAGACCCAAGGGGTCTCTTTGGATGGGCATGCAGGGGCGCCACTTGGCGACCATGCCTTCCCAAGAGGGAGGAGATTCCTCCATGACTTGGGCTTCTATGACTGCCCTTGTGACAATCCTCTAACGGTCAATTTTCTCACCTACGCATGCATGCAAGGCAGGGAGCATTAATTGACTGTCCTTGGCTGCCATTTGGCACAATTTATCTTTTGGCTTGTTGAACCTAGAATTCGCCCTACCCAGGAATGAATTGGAAATCGTCCCTAGATGGAACGAATTCCAGTTTGTACTTGTCCCAGGGTGGGACGAATTTGGAGCAAAGTTCCTGAAGGTGCCAAATTGCTTTTTGACCTTCCAAAATTTTGTAAAAGTGGTTAGGACCACTGTTTAACCTCTGATGGCTGCCATGGGGGCTGTGTGTGTCAAAGCGATTAGTGTTTGCAGTCACATAATCGGATTGGTGCTGTTTTGGTGTCTACATAAACATCAACATATATTAATTATATCAAAGGAGTTGCTAAATCATAAATCAATGATCATTAATCTGTATGATGAAGTCAAGTTACCTCTATATGCCCATATCTATGATATTCAAAAGAATGTTTATTACAATATCATAAATATAATTAAATTTTATCACCATATAAATTATATGTAATTAATTATATACCTCTTTTAAACTAACCTAATAAATTAGTATAATGTATATTTTAAAAAATGCACAACTCTATATCAATGCTAACTTACTATGCTCAAAATGGGGTCCAACTAAAAATATGTGCAATCCTAAATTTTAATTTAAATCCCTCAAAAACATAAAAATATTTGAGAAAACTCTATATCGTCTTTTGT
>JAQPPZ010013287.1:0-59740 GCA_028583015.1 Wollemia nobilis
AAAAGAATGGGTTTATGATGTGAATCTGCTCACAATAAATTATGTAAAGAGATTGTATACTTTGTTTGCAACCATTTATTGGATAACAAAAATCTATCCAATCTTTCTTCTATATGATTTTCCCAATGAGTCTATTATTCCATGTGTATTGAAAGCTTGAGGGACTTACATCCCAAAGGTCATTTGAATTGAAAAATAAAACAAAATATTGCATTGATTTAGACCATCTTGGAATGCCATCGTTATTTTCCAAATGAGATAAAACAGTATTAAAATCAACCCCAAGAATCCATAGATCACAAAGAATCATCATTGTATTTAACAAAAATATACTATGGTCCTTCCAACATATTTCATGAGGAGAAACTATAGTTAGACCATATACATTTATAACCCCAACTTTGATGTTTTCCTCTTTCTTGCAAAAGAATCCAGCAACCAAATTACCTTTTTCTTCTAATAGTTGTTCATCCCATTTGCATTTATCTCATATTATTGCACTACCACCTAAGACTCTTGTAGAAGAAACTGCTAAACAATCACCTATTTTCTAAATCTTCTTAAAAGTATCTTTACATTCCTCACTACTTAATTTTGTTTCTTAAATTAAAATACACTTAGAGCTATAATAACCTACCTATCAATTCCTTAATAAATCTATTTTAGGGGTTTTATTCATACCCTTAATGTTTCATGATATCCTTTTCATAATCAACACTTTTTATTTATATTAGTGGGCTTAGCCCTACTTCTTGTTAACACCTATGATATTTTTATTTGGCTTCCTAGATCAATATACGTTTGAGTTTCTTTTTATCTTTGTTCCTACTTTGATGACCTTCCTCTCCTTCAATTCTTGCCAACACTCTCATCTTCATAAATCTCTTCCATTTTTTCATATTGTTCAAAATGAGAGTTATCTTCTAAAGATTTATGTTTTCCTAAAAATTCAAAAGTGCAAGGAATAGCTTCATTAGTATTTTCTTATCTATGTTATCATAAAAACACTAAACTGTATAGATGATCCTCCATAGTCATCACTTTATTATGTTGGCCTAAAACTCTTAAATTTCCTTGGATATCTTCCATAAGATTTTCTTTACTATACTGATATTGAAATCCTAAAGTGCAAGGCATACATTCCATACTAATTTTATATTTTTTGTAATAAGAATATTTTAAGCTACTTGAAGATAACAAAGGTGATTTACCTTGATTAAGCTTGACCGCCTTCACCTCATTTGCTTTAATTTTTTCTTCCCATATTCCTTTATTTTAAAATTTGCCTTCTCCTCTTCCTTTGCACCTTTAGCTCCTTCTATATTTGAACTTGTGCATTTTACTTCCTAATACCCCATATAATTTTTTCTTCTAAGGGCTAATTCAAGTGAAATGTAATAGCCTTTACCATTTGATAATGTAGAGGGGTTTTTCTACCCACTTTCTTAGGAGTGGAAAATCCTTGATTTGACCTAGCTTATCTTGTGATATGGTCTCATTGTTTCAAATTAAAGCTGCCCTTATGCCAAAAAATTCCACATCTTCTTCTATTTTCACTTTGTAGTCTCTTGTCATGTGCCCAGTTTCATGATATTTGTGATATTAGAATGCAATATTTTCATAATCCACTTGCTAATATTTTTTTTTATTCAAATTTATTCCTAATCAACTATGGTAAAGGTTATGAAATATCCATGGCAACACATATTCAAGTGCATATAGGATGTATTCTTACCTAGTAGTAATTTGAATTCAATCCCCACTTTCACTTAATCAAATTTTGAATTTCAAATAAATTTGAACAATATCTATGAAACTTACATATTAACCCTCTGGTTTTAAGAATAATTATATCACACTCAATCATCTCATCCTTGATAATCACTTATGGTGTAGAATTTGCTACCTATATTGATTTTGTCATAGATTTTCTCTTCCTCTTATTGCTATCTAAGGCATCCAAACTTCTAACTTGGCCATTCATACATTTAGTAAGGACTTTAAAAAATGACTTTATTTCCATGCTACCTATATTTTCTTCAAATGAATCCTTTAAATTATCCTAATATTTGGAATAATAAGTGACACTTATTCATTGATCACACTTTTATTTATACTTTATGCTTTCCTACTCACACTTCCTCCTCACTCCCAATGCTCACACTCGCTTTTTCCTACACTCACTCTCAACTCATGCTCATACTCACTTTTGGTTGCACTAATTATCAACTTGCACTCACACTCTCTTATGGCTGCACTCACTCCTGGATTGTGCTCAAACTCACTTTTGGATGTGCTCACTCATTGTACTCACACTCAAAACTAGTTGCACTCACTCTTGGCTATGCTCACACTCGCTCCTAGATGCACTTGCATATGAACATGATAATATGTTTTTGTCATATATAACCATATTTTATTTTATTTAGTCTAAAATTATATATATATATTATTTATTATTTTTTCTTTGATTGGTTGGAATAAGGGACTTTGAAAGGGTCCCTAAACCTTATACAATGGATTATGAAAGGGACCCAAAACCTTTTACAAAATAGGAAGGCCCTCAGGAAAGAACCAATAGATCAAACACCCAAAAATAAAAGGGAGAAAATCCTATAACAAAAATGAAGAGGGGAAGACCCTACAACTACCAAGATAGAAAAATAAAAAGGAGGGATCCACATGAAGGGAACCACAACAAGAATAACCATACCATATAGACTACATTAGTAAAATAGGTAGTAGAAGGAACATAATTCTCACTTGCTCAAAAATAAAAGGAACTCATACAACATCTCGCTCAATCTAAAATTAATATTTTCTAGCATAAGCTAGTAACTCATTCCTAATCTAGCAAAATTCCACTCAAATTAAAAATAAAAAAATAAAAAAATACTGTAGGGGTCTTCCCTGAATTGTGATTCCATGGAAAAATAGCATGGTCTCACCCAAATCGATAAAGGAAAGGAAATGTTTTGAGACCTTCAAGAACTACATCTAGTGGATTTGCTCTCCCAAGATACTTCTAAAAAATTAGGGCTTGATGGTGCATGTGTTAGCAGGTCCTACATTTCTAAGATGGTAAAGTGGATGCACAACATTATTGTAAGACAAGGGGTCCTCCTGGCCCTTGGTAGAAATATTAGTAAATTAGGACTCAATGATGCACGCATCCATAGGTTAAGTACTGTTAGTATGGGAAAGCATACAAACACCACTGTTGGAAGACAAGGGATCCTCTTGGCCCCTTATGGTACTCCTAGGAAAATAGGACTCAATTGAGTACACCTTCATATGTTCAGCTCTTCCAAGATGGGAAAGAGGATGCACACCACTTCTAGAAGATAAGGGGCCCTCCTAGCCCCTGGTATAGTTTGTAAGAGATTGGGACTCAATGATGCACATGCCCATAGGAAGGGAAGCGGATGCACATGATAGATGGAAATGAAGGGACGCTCTTGATCCTTGGAAAAACTTCTTGTAAATTGAGAATAGATGATGCATGTGTCCACATTCATAGGGTTCACCCTCCCAATATGGGAAAGCAGAGGTACACCCTCAATGAGAGACAAGGGGGTCCTTTTGGTCCCAAGAGAAACCAACAAGCCAAAAACCATGAGGATGGTCACCTTCATTGAAAGGGATAAAACCAAAATTTCAAACCACTCCAGGATAATCTTGAAAGGGATTCATGAGAAACCTACACACAATTGAAAAAACAAGGGGGTATTTCTCACCAAGGAAAAACAAGAAAGGACGAACAACAATCCATCTAAAACTAGGAACTACAAGAAAAGAAAAGGGGGTCCAATTGCTTGTATAATTTTTTCTATGAATATTCTATTGTATATAACATGATGATATTTTGGCATTTGTAGTTATATTTTATTTTCTATAGTCTAAAATTATTTATATTATTTGTTTATTTTTGTATTCTATTGTTTGTTATTTGGATATTTACTTTATTTATCTTTTCTAAACATGTAATCATGCATATATGCATATTTTATTGTGTGTAACTATATTTTATTTTATGTAGTTTAAAATTATTTGTATTATTTATTTATTTTTATATTCTATTGTTTTTTGTTTGGATATTTAATTTGTTTATCAAATTGTAATTGTGTATATATATGCATATTCTATTGTATGTGGCATCATATTTTTTGTGCATTTGTTTGTTTACAAGCATTTTATTATATATATAATGACAATGCCTTGGCATATGTAGATGTTTTTATTTTATGTAGTCTAATATTATTGGTATGTGTATGTATATATATTATTTATTTGCTTTTATATTCTACTATTTGTTCTTTGGGTATTTATTTTATTTATGTTTCTTTGTTTTAACTTGTGATTGTGTGTATATGAAAATTATATTGTATGTGGCATTACATTTTTTATGCATTTTATTGTTTATATGTATTCTATTATTTAATATTTTTTGATTGATTATTTTATTTGCTTCTGTTAGTTTATGTATTCTATTTTTTAAACTTTGATTATTTCCTATGTTATTATTTTGAATGTATATTTTTTTTGTATGCACATTCTGCTCTATATAACATATGTTTTGTCATTTTTATCTCTATTTTATTTTATGTAGTATAAATTATTTGTATATGTGTATATATTTATATTATTTGTTTGGGTATTTACTTTATTTATAATTTTATTTTAAACTTGTGATTGTGTGTATATGTATATTCTATTGTATATGACATCACATTGTTTATACAATTATATTTTATTATACTTGTTAGGATTAATTGTTTGTATATATTTTTAAATTGTTTGACTCTTTATATATATATATTAGAAATTATATCCATATGTTATTTTTTATGTATTTAACTTTTTAACATTGTTTTACTTATATGTATATGATATGTAATTGTATGCATTTCTTTTTATTAAAAGTTAAAAATAAAATCCACCTTCATTGTTAAAAACCTTTGTGTCTCATAAATATAAAGACATCCATAACTTTGTTGAATAATAATAAATACATCTACAAAGAATAATATATAGAAGACAATATATGTAAATACCATATAGGTAAGCCAATAATGCAATTATTTGTTGTTGAAGGAACCGCTTTACAATATCTCCTAAGGTGAGAGTTTTTTCATGAGCAAGGAATGTTTTTTTGTGATTATATGGAGAAGGAGTTTTGAAAGGATATCCAAACCTTGTACAAAAGATACTAAGTCCTACCTAAAAAGAGGGAGCCAAAATTACTTATATCTGATAATAATCAATGAATGACAAATCAGAGGAGTTATCTCTTCCAAAGCCAAACTAGTACATAGGTAAGACCATACATAATTTAAAACTTAAAACAAATTGAAACCAAATCAGGATATCAGAGATAACCAACCGAACACAAATTAGTAGTAGGACTTGAATGTTATAGTAGTACTTTACTTGGATTATATAATCAATAATTACTAGTTCTTTTATTTATATAATCATCATCTAATGCTCTTTTAGAAAATGGTTAAACCAAGGAATTGTCTAACTTCTAATGTGTCCCTATTCTAGTTTCAACTAAATTGGATGAAAGGGTTAGGATTGGAATCATAGGTTTTTTTTTTTTTTTTTTTTTAAGCGAAAAACCCCTTGCGGGGCCGCCTTGGTTTGAGAGACCATGAACATGGGGTTACACACCGTCAAAGTCACCCGGGAGTCGCACCTGACCCTGCCCGCACCAACATTATCAATTGGATTTTGGATATCCAATTCAACTTTTTGGTAGGGTGGATATTTGAACCTGGGACCTCTCTTGGAGGATTTCCATCTCCTCTCCAACTCACCTACAACACCTGGGTGCAATCATAGGTTTAGGGTTAAGAGTAAAATCATACAATTCCACGAAAGAGAAAACATGCAATTAGGGTTAGTATTGGAATCATACATTTATACAATAAAAACTCTAGCAATTAAGAAGTGGTCATATAAGTGAATGGTTGAATTATTGGGTTATATTGTAATAACCCCAATTTACAACCCAATTAGAGAGATATTTGTTTTTTTATCATAACATGTCTATCATTTAAGTAAAGTTCACAATAAAATATTTTAAAACCAACATCAATCAGGATAGCAAGTAACCGAGAGAATTACAACACGGTCAGTGTCAACTCTTGTGATAGGAGTGACCAAATCCTATCTAACCTCACATTCCACCATGATGTTTATTAATTCCTTTGTTTAATTATTTTTGTCTCTTATTTCATTAGGAAGTTTAGTTACTTAACTAATTGAATGTAACTTTGATCTTACTTCCCTTTTGGTTTAGCATTTAATTCTTTTGCAGCATAATTCCATGCATATATTATTAAACATTACATAAATATTGTTTTACTCCTTTAAATATTTGAATCAAAGCATAAACTATTACCTCATATTAAAGAGCCATTCATTGGAAAAGCAAGTGCAACATCCATTATTAGATCTAATAAACCTCAAGTGCAAATATAAACCATTCTTACTTATGGAACATTGCTTGTTAAAAAGATCATGCATCATAGAACACTTTAATAATCACCTTAATAGTGCATCATATCATTGGAAAGTAATTAGTATTCAAATTCCATCTCATGCAACACACACAATATATCTAATTAATATCATTATAGAAGGTAAATATAACATCATTTACAAACCATAAAATAGATATACACAACATATATTCTAGGAAAACCCTAATGGGGAAAAACCTAGCCTAAAAATATGCATCCTCATATTTCAGTAATCTTCTCGTCCCAATTTACATGATAGAAGAATCTCAAATATTCTTATGGACCATCATTGTGTACATGGCTATAGGATATTTCCATACATTTCTATTTTTAGGTCATGATTACAATTGAGACATATACATGAACTGCTCAATGGATACATATAAATTGAGAAAAAAGAAACCTCACAGTTTCCTCAAGAATATATCTCTACTTCATTATTCAAACCTAGATATTAATAGTCCATTTAATGTAAGTTTTATACTACAATGAGAGATGCCATAATATCTCCAAGATTATATCCCACACATAATCTTCCTACATTCATTCATGTTTCTTAAAAATGAATCCTTACATGTATTTAACATTAGATGCATTTCTAAATTACTATGTAATATTCTTTAGGCATGAATCCCACATTCATCCTACTATTTGTATCTTTATTTATAATATTGTTATGCATATATCATTTAGATCATTACAAATTTTACCAGGCATGAATTCCACATTCATCATAAAATATGATTAAAATATATGAATTTATTATATCATTTGCTTCCAACACTTTCTCCCAAATTTAAGTTAGGAATGCATTGGTTATCTCACAAAGACTCCTTACTTTTGCTATCAATATTTTCTTAATATTGGAGTTAGAATTGTATCCTATTACTTCACTATGTTGGATACATTTAAAGCTTTAATTGTATCTGAACCAGGTTTGTCAAGGTATTATTTTGTTTAAAAATATCAACTACCTAGTTTTCAACTTGAGTAAATTTTTATGATCAAGCTCTACCAGCCAAAACAAGCTCTACTAGCCAACACAACTTACTAGCATCGATCTAGCCTCTATGGTCAACTCAGACCAGTGCCTAGCATCCAAAGCCCTAGCTACCTTAGCTAGGGTAGCCACTACTGTGGTCTCATTAGTAGGGAGAGTTTTTTTCTTTCTTAAGTATTTTTGTTGCTTTTATAGGAACTATATGGGATAAATTTCCCAAATTAAATATAAAATATTTTGTACCATTACAGCCCCTAGGGCCCCAACCTACTAACAAGTGATCAAACCCTACCCGTCACATGGTGGTTAGTATGATTCTAAAGTTACGTGACCCAAGATATCTTGGTTGTTGCATGGCGACCATCGATTTATGGTCATGCTAGATATCAAGACTATCTACATATAAAGAAATAGTAAGCTCCTCCACCATCAATGTGGTATTAATTTCTACATATGGAATCAAATATTGGTATATTCACATGGAAGGAGACCATACAAATGCCATGATTTAACAATGAACCATTAATAAAGATATTAACAAGAATATGTAAATCATCAAAAATGGCTAGACCGATCATCAAGTGGTTGGGTTACTGAACACCACTGGGTGATCGAGAATACATTGGAGTGAAACTTCATTTAAACCCTATTTTATCCTGAGTATGTCCCATGTGGGATAATGCTCACAAAGACTCCCAAAATTCTTCTGCTTGTGCTTTACTAGGGTGCCATCATAGTGATGCGAAACCTCTCAAATCTAATATAAAATGATTAATAAAATTAGAAACCCTAAGAGTATTTGATCTGACAGTCTGATAGCTTCATGCTATTTGGAGGCTATTACATTTTATGGCTAGTTCTATTAGGGAGATTAATAACATCTATTATAGGGTTGATAATAGCCTTTTTATCCCTACGAGTATATGATTGATCAAGCCATGTTGTAGCAATGAATATCATCTAGACAAGTCTACAAAATCTTAAATAGAAATATTAATTTTGGATGGAGTGAGATGTCGAGTAATTGCAGTATTAGTAGAAAGAAACCTCCAATTGTGCTAAACCTTCCAAGTAATATTCATTCTATTCACTGGTGATGTAAATACCAAACTTGAAGACATCAATCAAGATAATTAAATTATAGATTAGCTTACCATATTTTCTATTTGCCAGGTTTAATTAGATACGATTCACCAAAATGCTTACAATCATGAGATAGATTATCCCATAATCGAATTCAAGGTTCAATGCCAATATAGGCGAAATTGTAGGTTTCATTATCATGAGAAGATATTATTATACCCATAACTTTACTATGTATTTAGGATATATCCCACATATATTGTGATGTGGGCATAGTGCATTGTATATCCAATGACACACGATGATGAAGGTAGCCACCAAGAAGTGGTGGTGGAGGTTCTACCGATGGTGGTGGTGGTGGTAGCGATGATGGTTGGATGTGTAGATTGGTCCTTGGGTATATTTGGTCCTATTCTAAACTATAGATGAACTATGGACCTTTGGTTCTATTCAGTCCCAATGTAAACTATAGCAAAATTTAAGGCTAAATCGGTATTGCACTCCTTTGTGACCTTATAGGCCAATTTTACTTTAATTTAAAGTTTATAATACTTAATTAACTATAAATATAGCTTCAATAGCAACAATGCCATATTTAAAATCACAAAAGAATCATTGAACCGTCTAACAATTACTAAGAATGAATCACACACAAATTTAACCAAGGGTTTAAATAAGTCAACATCTAATAAGAATAAATCACGTACCAAAAGAATCCAAGCATTCATGGGAAAATTAAATACAAGATACAACTTAGGGATAATCGATATATTAAAAATCCTCTTCTTCCTAGTCTTCATGCTTACCTCCTATTTCCCTTTTGTGCTCCCTTCCATGTTTTCCCAAGACTAAAATCCCTCATCTTGGCAATATTGATGCCTTTAAAACTTAGTACTCTCCCAAAGTTTTTTGGTTTCTTATCTACCAAGGTTGAGAGCATACTCCCTAAGATCCAAGATTTCCCCTCACGCTTTTACCAATTACTTGTCTCCCCTTTTATAATTCTTCCCAGCTTTTTTTTTCCTTCATGAGCAAGAAGGTGGGTTTATTATTAAATTATTAAAAAGTGTATTTTTGAAGTCAACCCATGTAAAGGAGAATCCTTTTATTATTTAAAAATTAGAAGGACAAGAGGGGATAAGGTGGGAGTACTTTTTTTTATTTTGGGCCTCCCCTTTCCCAGGGCAACTTACAAGGTCAACACTAATATTGTTTGGAAGTAGGGAGAATTCAAACTTAGAACTATTAGAGAATAGGAAAATAATCTCTTCTACATATTAACCACTATGAAGCAGTCGTGCGGGGAATGAATAACTCATCCACTAAAAGAAATAAATGTTTATTATTAAATAATGATATTGCTCTTTTTGGGTACATTTAAAATTGGACAAGTGTTATAAGGGCATTTACACCTAACTACCTTTTTAATTAGTTGTAGTTGGACTAAGTGAATAGATTAAATTTAATTTCTTTTTGCAAAATAAAAATATTCAAATTTATTCCTTCTCAAAAGTCCTATTTAGATTCTTCACCCTACTCCAAATCCCCTAATTGCCCTCCAAAACTCTCCAAATTAGTTTTGTAGAGTGCAATTAGTTTAATTAAGGGTTTTGTAAGAAGAATTAGGATCTACAACGCTTTTTTATTAGGTATTAATTGACCCCTCAGATCAATTAATGACCTTTTGGGAATTCCTAATAGAGTGGGTTGTAACATACTAAGACCCTTGGATTAAACACATTCCTCTATTTTTTTCATTAGTTCTTAGCTTAGTTAATGCAGAAAATTAATAAAACTAGCATTAGTTCTTTACAAAACAGTTAGAACCATCATCCCATTTCCTTATTTCCAATATCTCATTCTTGATGGTAGAGCAACATCTTCCATACATGAGGGTACCTAGACCTAAAAGTACATAAAATATAAGTAGTACCATGTCCTTAAAGTAATAAAACATCCATATTGCATCAACAATAAGTATTGAAAATATCATCAATACATAATTTTCATCATAAAATCAAAGCATCAAAACATCTATCATTGCATAAATGATAATAGAGTATTGCAACAATAGAATTATAGAATATTTTCATAAGTTAGATATAATCTATTTAATTAGATTCATATCTCATAAAAGAGTGTCACACTATGCCTTGATAGCCCCTTTTTATGTGTTAACCTGAGAGGTGTCATCAAAGACAAAGACAAAATTTCATAAATCTCACCTCAAGATACCCATATATGTTGAAATCACTTTGGAAAAACCCATTTGCCACCACCAGTGCATCATCCTTGATGTCCTCTGGTGTACATATTTAGTTAGCCTATTGAAACATTCATACCTCAAGAGATACAAATGTCAAGTACGATCCTCAAAAGAGCCTAAGGTACACCGCTTAAGACCCATATAATATGGAGGGTTTGTTAGCTCTTCCACTTTGATTCATCAATGGCTCAATAGTGGGAGGAAAATAACTTAAACATATATAGTCTCTGAGTATCAAAATCTAATAGAAATGATCATCCTTACTATGTGTACGATGCCTTATTAATATCTGTGGTCACTCTTACCCCCTATAAGGTACCATCAAAATTTTTATCATTCTTTGATTATAATGGTCACACTTACTACCCATAAGGTTTCATTTTATACATATAATCATCCATTTATGACCCCACTTATTCCATGTAAGGTGTCATTCTACTCATACTATCATCCACTAATAGTAACTATAACCATACTTACTTTATGTAAGGTATCATACCAAGAATTAGAACATGATCTCTTCAATTTTTAAGAGAGGTTCCCACACTCTTCTATAAGGATATATTCCCTATTCCCTATATATACCTCTCTAAGAGTGTTCCAATATTTAACTAAAACTTTCATGTCTAATCTTGCTCATTTAGGTTAATTTTAAATCTTAACTAGAACAATATTTTCTTTCATTAAGTTCGTTGGACTTACACATAGATGCATCCCAAAATACCCCTTCTTACCATCCAAGGCATTCCTCACTTGAGAACTGGTTACTATAGATGACACTCTAGTGTTCCACATGCCTTCGTGGATAGGATATTTAGTCCAAGCTTTCCTGCTTAGGACCTTCCAAAAGCTCTCTACTATTTGAAACCTTCTGAGCCACCACTTAGAATAATAAAAACAAAAAGAATCAAGTATTGGGATCATCCGATCCAATTCTTAATGAAATGCAATAAAAAATATTTGTTCTTAATAGATTATTGTTATAATAATCTAAATCACTTAGATAAATATTTCTTTATATTACACATATAAAAATACATGTTTATGGGCTACATGAGTGTAGTCTGCTAGATTATACAATATGTATCCTTATAATACACAAGAATTGGATTTTCAACTATACAATATGGCAGGCTTAACAACTATCATATTTCAATCCTTTCATCATTATGGGTTAGACCTATTTCTCGTAACAAAGCAGTTCGAGGTCTAACTTGCATAGTAATACTCCTATGCCTACATGGAGACTAGGAGTAGTCTATGACTCACTAATACGTCAAGGTAGGATGCTAAGTAGGCAGATCTATACTCATCCCTTACTTACCAAAGTTGTGACTTCTTAGCCTGGATGGACATCATTGATCCTTTACTATTCCTTTGAGTTAGCTCTTGTTAGAGCACATCTCGTTTAGCTCTAGCATTATCTCTTTGTACCTCCAACTATCAAATTTATTGCCTCAAGGACTCTATCTCAAGTGGTCCACCTATATTAGAGTGCTCACTATCATTTCCTTGATAGTTGGAAGGACCTACTTCAGCCTCTAGTTGATGATGTACTTGAACCCTAGGGATTTTGCCTACTTCCCTTGGACTTTCCTCACCTTGTTCTTGCTGGGTAGACCAACATTGATCATATTCTAGGGTTGTACATGCATAATCCATATTTGGAACCCATATGACCTCATCTATTTCTAAGGTTAATGGTTCCATTTGTGGTGGTACAACTTATTTCCTCCTTTTCCTTGTATAAACCATAAGAGGATTCAATATTCCTTGCCTGATACCAAACTATCGCAATACTTGAGTATATTGGAAATACTCATATTGCATGCTTATTTGCCCAATCATCCTTATTACTCTTTGCACATGAGCTAGATGATATCCATATTATACCTATATTGGACCTATCCTCCATGGTCTCTAGATCACATATTGGGACTTCAAATTTTTCCATATAGAGAGACAAAGCTCCCAATTATCCTCTTGTGGCCTTCTTAACGATAACTCTTTCTCTTTCTACCACCTTAATGTATAAAAGACTTACGTATCTATCAAGTTGTGTACATCATGGGGTAATCCTGGGGGTATCCTTATAGCCACATGCTCCCAAGCTCATATTTGCAATAAAAGGCCATAACTCATCCTTGTCCATTTTGTTCAAAACTTGAACAACTCTCTATTGGTTTGAACCAACAAGGCTGGCGGCCAAGTGAACACAATTGAGTAATCCACTAGGTATTACACAACCCCTAGCATGTTCCAAGAGAATCATATATGTAATAAATTAGGTAGAATGATGTTAGCTATGAGTGTCATTATCAAAGATTGTCTGGGTTACAGTTTACAAAACATGAAAAGCAATTTATACAATATACCACTCTTATCGGTATTAACATCTTTCCACCTAGATTTTAATGCTCTCTCTAGAACCAATTCATCTTTTATTTCATTTACGAATATTATTGTACACCCTTCAACTGGTAAATGATAGATCTGATACAAATACTCTAGGGTAATAGTTATTTCACTAGTAGATTACTAGAAAGCTCCCCAATCAGAATTCCATATTTCAATTAGTGCTAATAGGTATCCCCTATCAATCAACACTGGTTTCAAGCAGGTGGCTCCTGCTAAATCTATATCACTTAACCATTGCTAATAATTGACATCCAACATACTCCTAGCTCCTTGAAATGTTGTCCTAAGAGTAGTGTGAGATCTAATAACCTTCAATGGTTCTATTTCTGTTGGCCCAACTTCATGACTTGTTCTAGAATTGTTAGAGGTCATCTTCTTACAAAGTGTGTAACAATAGATAAGCTACTAGAAATAGCAGAAGTAATAAGTAAATTATGGGGTTTACCTCGAACATGACTACTATAAATAGTGCAAACCCTAAAACTAGTATAACTATGTTGAATTCCATAGGTTGATTCTCCTTGTTGTAAAATTCATCCAAGCTCACTTGTTTTCTGAAACTTTATGATGTGTTGATCATACTCAATTTTCAAGGATCATGTTTTAGTTTATTCTTAAATCAATCTTGTCAACGTTATTTATGGATTCATTTTACCCTTTTGTACTTGAAAACCCTTTTATTCCTTTATGCGTCTGACACCTTACCCACTTAGTGTCTTGTCAGCACATTTTTTTATTATTTACTATATTTTTAGGCATAATTCTTGATTTCAACCATTACTTCTTTTTTGGTAATGATGTTGGCCTTGAGACAAGTACCATCCCTTCTTTACACTTGTCAATTATGGAAACAATGTATGGGGATTCCTCCTAACTTAGGTTTTCTTCTTAAAAATCTGTTTTACTAATTTTTTAATGTGATTGAGATAACACTAAATACTCCTATGCAGGTATTAATACCACATGCATCATGTAGTGGTCTCATTCTACACTTAATAGTGCATACCGCTCTATTAAACTTAACCACCACCTAGATGGTCGAGTGGTATACTACATAACTATTTGGTGGCATATTCGATGTAATTATCCACCAAAATATCATTTTAGGGAGTGCCTCAGGTGGAGCTGGTATAGTGATTCCATCTCCATCCTTATGGTCTTCCATTGGATTTGTCATTGCCTTATTTCTCCATTGTTGGGATATTCATCTCCTTGCTCTGGCCAAAGGCCATGATTGTATTGTAATTGATAAAAAATATAAATAAATAAAACATTCTTTTATTGATTCCATGATCTTATCCATACACTTTCCTCATCGTAATATATTATCGTTATTGTAGTTTCAAATGGGATCTATCTTCCTATTTATCCAAAACTTACCCTATGGATTATCTTTCCATAGATATCTAATACCAAATATTCTTAGAGAATTTTATAACTCACATAGTTAAGTTTATGATCAAGGGGTTACTTTAGAAAAATCTCCATGTGGTTCTCTTAATATGAATTTTCAAGTAATTCCAAGGTTACACTTCAGAGGAATCAATGTGGTCAGTGTCTATCCCATGGATACGAGTGGTCAATCCCTATAATTACCTATAGGTAAGTTTATTTACCTCGCAATTGGGAATTCTCCTATCTAAAATAGGAATGCCATTTTTTCTACTAGCTTAAATCAAAATTAAGCTAGCCTTATGTTAGGTCTCTTTCAACCCGTATATTAGGTGTATGCCTTGAATATTAGCTTGTTCTTCCTTAAGGATAGAATATCAATCATAGCAATGCTTAAATCTCCCCATATCAAAAATGGGTAGCTAAGGGGGTTATCACACAAACCATCATACACATTTTAATGTCTACCATTATACTTTACTTACTCAATCCATCCTTAATATCCATGATTATAGATAGGGTCTAAGTTTTCACCACTTGACCATTCTTAGAATTGTTCATCATACAATACTTTAGTAAGGAAGATTCTTATATCAAAAATACAAATGCCAAATACCATTTCTAAATGATTTCTTAGGTACTTAAGATCCACAATTTGTGGAGGGTTACCTTCACTCTTCCATTCTGATTCACTAGTGAATTCAGGCATGGAGAAAATACTTGCACATTAGTAGCCTCCAAGAACTTACTCATCTCTTACCAAGCAATTATCAGTCTATATTTCATCTAATAAAGTTATAGGTTTTAACAATGCCCAATACTTTTGCTAGACTAGACCTAACTTTAGAATCCACTAGCTAGCCTGGGCTCTGATGCCAAATGTAACAACCCCAATTTACAACCCAACTAGAGAGATAATTTTTTTGGTCATAACATGTCTATTATTTAAGTACAGTTCACAATCAAATATGTTTAAACCAACATCAATTAGGATAGCAAGTAACCGAGAGAATTATGACATGGTCAGTGTCAACTCTCGTGATAGGAGTGACTAGCTCCTATATAACCTCACATTCCATCATGACGTTTATTAATTCCTTTGTTTAATTATTTCTATATCTCCTTTCATTAGGAAGTTTAGTTATTTAACTAATTGAATGTAACTTCTATTTTACTTCCCTTTTGGTTTAGCATTCAATTCTTTTGCAACGGAATTCCATTCATATATTATTAAAAAATACATAAATATTGTTTTACTCCTTTCAACATTTGAATCAAAGCATAAAACATTACCTCATATTAAAGATCCATTCATTGGAAAATAAAATGCAACATCCATTATTAGGATTAATAAACCTCAAGTGCAAATAAGATCCATTCTTACTTATGGAACATTGCTTGTTAACAAGATCATGCATCATAGAACACTTTAATAATCACCTTATGAAAATGTAAGTCCATCATCTCATTGGAAAGTAATTAGTATTCAAATTCCATCTCATGCAACACACACAATATATATAATTAACATCATGATAGAAGGTAAGTATAACATCAGTTGCAAACAACAAAATAGAGATACACAACATATATCTTGGGAAAACCCCAATGGGGAAAACCTAGCCTCAAAATATGCATCCTCATATTTTATTAATTTTCTCATCCCAATTTACATGATAGAAGAATCTCAAATATTCTTATGGACCATCATTGTTTATATGGCTATAGGATATTTCCATACATTTCTATTTTTAGGTCATCATTACAATTGAAACATATAAATGAAATGCTCACTGGATACATATAAATTGAGAAAGAAGAAACCTCATGGTTTCCTCAAGAATTAACCTCTACTTCATTCTTCAAACCTAGATATTAATAGTCCATTTAATGTAAGTTTTATACAACAAAGAGAGACCCCATAATCTCTCCAAGATTAGATCCCACATATAATATTCCTACATTTATTCATGTTTCCTCAAAATGAATCCTTACATGTATTTATCATCAGATGCATTTCTGAAGTAATATGTAATATTATTTAGGCATGAATCCCACATTCATCCTACTATTTATATATTTATTTATAATGTTGCTATGCATATATTATTTAGATCATCATAACTTTTACCAGACATTAATTCCACATTCATTCTATAAATTATATCCTTATTCAACATAAGGATAAATTCATAATTCAATCCATATCAAACGTAAGTCATTCTAGACTTCATAATACCATGGAGAAGTCCCATACCTTCCCCAAGGATGGACACCAATCCATCCTTCCAAAACTAGAAGAATTACGTTAAGTTCTTTATATATTCTTCGTAATGTTAGATATTTTTCTACCATATTATCACTTGATCTTCCAACAAGAATGTATTATGGCTTTAATAATCTAACTAGTCACAAATTTGCCTTGTAATCTATCAAACAAGATTATCCTATAGTCAATTATAAATTGGTCTTGTAATCTTATCAAAATAAAATTATAAAAATATTTTTCCACAACATTTTTAGCCATGATTACCTACAAATTTATTCATAATTTGTATCATGGTTTTCACAATTTGTTCTCTACAATTTAGCCCAAATTGTTATGAGACTCATTTTCCAAAAATCTGATTCAAATACATTAATTTGTTATATCATTTACTTCCAACACTTTCTCCCAAATTTAAATCAATAATGCATTGGTTATCTCACAATGCATTGGTTATCTCACAAGACTCCTTACTTTTGCTATCAATATTTCCTTAAGATAGGAGTTAGAATTGTATCCCATTACTTCACTGTGTTGGATACCTTTAAAGCATTAATTGTATCTGAACCAGGTTTGTCAAGGTGTTATTTTTTTTAAAAGACCAACTACCTAATTTTTAACTTGATTAAAATTCTATGATCAAGCTCTACCAGCCAAGATAAGCTCTACCAACCAACATAACTTTCTAGCACTGATCTAGCCTCTATGGTCAACTTGGACCAGTGCCTAGCATCCAAAACCCTAGCTACCTTGGCTAGGATAGACACTACTATGGTCTCATTGGTAGGGAGAGTTTTTTTCTTTCTTAAATATTTTTGTTGCTTCCGTAGGAACTATATGGTATGGGATAACTTTCCTAGATTAAAAAAAAAAGGTTTTGTACCATTACGGTCCCTAGAGCCCCAATCGACTAATAAGTGATCAACCCTTACTTACCATGATAACTTTCCTAGATTAAACACAAAAGGTTTTGTACCATTTTGGTACCTAGAGCCCCAACCTACTAATAAGTGATCAACCCTTACTTACCACATGGTAGTTAGTATGATCGATATCTTGGCTATTGCATGATGACCATTGATTGATGGTAATGCTAGATATAGAAATTATATATATATATATATATATATAAAGAAGCAGTAAGCTCTTGCACCATCAATGTGGTATTATTTTCCACATATGGAATAAAATATTGTTCTATTCACGTGAAATAATACCATACAAATTCCATGATTTAACAATGAACCATTGACAAAGGTCTTAAAAAGAACATGTAAATCAACAAATGTGGTCAGATCGACCACCAAGTGGTTGGGTTACTGACCACCACTAGGTGATCTGATGCAGGAGCATCCAGTGGCACCTGATGCAGAGGCATCCAGTGGCAAGAGGTCTACTTCTAAAAAGTTGGCTAAGGAGGGAAGACGTCACGATCGCGAAATCACGATAGAACAAGAAGAAGAAAAATGCGAGGAGAATTTTTTTTTGCGATTTCGTGACAGAAAAAGTGTCAAGATATCGCAACACAAAGAGGAGAGAGGAACCAGTGGAGAGAACTGTCATGATATCATGATGAAAAATGTGTCATGATATCGCAACACAAGTGGAGAACGGGGCCAAGAGGGAGAAGCTGTCGCGATATCACGACAGAAAATGTGTTGCGATATTGCAACACAAAATGGAGGAAGAAGCCAGTAGGGCCAACTGTCACGATATCATGATAGGTTTCATAGGAGAAGCAAGGGTGCCCAAGATGTCACGATTTTGCGACATGTCACGATTTCATGACCCAAATAGGGGGGAGGAAGTTGCAAGCTAAGATGTCATGATTTTGCGACATGTCGCGGTTTCGTGACCCGAAAGCAAAAGGAGAGTACGGAAGGCAAGGATGTCACGATTTTGTGACATGTTGTGGTTTCACGACTTGAAGAAGAAGAAGAGAGCCAAAAGCTAAGATGTCACGATTTTGTGACCCGAAGGCAGGATGAAGAGTGGAAGAGGAAGATGTCACGATTTCGTGACATGTCATAGTTTCGTGACCCGCAGAAGAGAGAGAAGGTGCAGAAGAGGAATATGTCATGATTTTGTGACATGTCACAGTTTCATGACCCGTAGAAGAGAGAGAAGGCACAGAGGAGAAGATGTCATGATTTCATGACATGTCGCAGTTTCACGACCCGCCAAGGAGAGAGAAATCCAGGAGAAAGAAGTGTCACGCTTTCACGATAGGTCACAATTTCACGACCAAAATGCAAAGAAGGAGCCAAGGAAGAAAGATGTCATGATTTCGCGACATGTCGCATTTTCATGACCAGAGGGCGAGCGAAGGAGCCAGAGGAGGAATATGTCGTGATTTCATGACATGACGCAGTTTCGCAACCAGAAGGCGAAGGAGTCAAGGAAGAAATATGTCATGATTTCGTGACATGTCGCATTTCACGATGCAAAGGAGAGAAATTTGGTAGAATGATAAGATGTCATGATATCGTGACATGTCACGATTTCACAACAGGAAGAAGCAAGAGGAGGCAGAAAGAGAAGATGTCATAATTTTGTGACATGTCGTGATTTCACGACAAGGAGAATAGAGAGGAGGCAAAAAGAGAAGATGTTGTGATTTCGCAACATGTCATGATTTCATGACGTGAAGGAGAGAGAGAAGACGAAACGGGAAGATGTCACAATTTCATGACATGTCACGAAATCACGACTCGAAGGAGCGAAAGAAAGAAGGAAGGAAAGATGTCACGAAATCGTGACATGTCGTGATTTTGTGACCCAAATGGGAAAAGAGGAACGAGGAAGAAAAATGTGACGATATCGTGACATGTCGCGATGTCGCAACATGAAAATGAAAAGGAAGGGCAGGATAAGGAAGATGTCGCGATATCGCAACATGTTGCAATATCGTGACCCAAGGAAGAAAGAGAATGAGAGGAAGCAAAACTTTCGTGATATCACGACAGATAGGAAGAGAATAAGAGAAAGATCTAGAGGAGGAAGATGTCGCAGTATCACAACATACTGTATTTTAGGGGGCTGCAACATAATGACAATGATA
Source organism: Wollemia nobilis (assembly GCA_028583015.1). Classification (NCBI taxonomy): domain Eukaryota; kingdom Viridiplantae; phylum Streptophyta; class Pinopsida; order Araucariales; family Araucariaceae; genus Wollemia; species Wollemia nobilis. The sequence continues at coordinate 20,014 of JAQPPZ010013287.1, forward strand.
GCTAGCGTATGTCAGACGACGGATCAGGCGACGAATGTAGAGGCTATTACAGTGCAGCTGGAAGAAGAAGAAGATGACGGAGGTTAGGCGATGGTTTCAGAGCAGGGACAACACGTGGCACCAAGGTGTAGTTAAGGTGGGTGAATATCAAGAGGTGTAGGAAACAAAAATGATGGGTCGCATAGAGTAATCTGACAGGAAGCGGCGGTTAGACGACGATGACAGGGGCCGTGTGGAGTGGAGCCCTGTATCAGGTTTTGTGCTTCAATTTTCATGAAATATGTTTCAGAGGGTCGGGGCCTCTATAAAAACCTAGTTATTGTAATAAGCTAAAGGGTGGTGGATTAGAGATCGCATGTAAAGGATAGAGTTAGAGAAAACCAAGCTGAGTGCTAGTTATTGTAAAGCCTGTGGGTTGTTTCTGTAAAAGAGATTCTAGATTAATGAAGAAAATTTGGATCTGAGTAAGTGCGATTTTCCTGTCCCCCATCAATGGTATCAGATCAGGAGTTCCTGAGCATGTAACAGATCACCAAATGAGAGGCAGTTATACCAGGATCTATGGAAGGGTTTTGAGAGAAGAGAGAGTTTAGGGTTTCCTGAGCGTGTGAGCAGAGCACCGAAAGTGAGGTAGCCACACCAGGATTGGTTAAGATTTGTGAGAAAAGTGAAGAAAAAAAGCATCCACGAAGAATCTATGGTAGTGAGAGAGATATGGTGTCAGAGGAGGACTTCAGAGCCTTGCAAAGGCAAGTGCAAGCCCTGCAAGAGGAGCTGCATAGAAGGCATGAGGAAAAATAGAAAAGAAGAGAAGATGGAGTTCACCAGAAGTTGAAGCCATCAAAGGTAGTGGGCGAGGAGTATAAGTAGGCTGCAGATGAGGAGGTGTGTAGCAGTGCCAGAATCTACCTAGTAGAAGGCAAAAATTTTTCTGGGTCGGAGATGGAATGTAAGCGGGTTGCAAACGAGGAAGTGTGCAGCAGTGGTAGAATCTATATGGAAGAAGGAAAAAGTTATTCTAGCCAGGATAAGGGGTTGGAATAAGCTGTAGGGGTAGATGAATGTCTAGAGGTGTTGCAAAAGGCGGTGACCAGACAACGTAGAAGTGAAGATCACTTCTCCACAAACCCTAGGTGTCTGATGCAAGAGCATCCAGTGGCACCTGATGCAGAGGCATCCAGTGGCAGGAGGGCCACTTCTAAAAAGTTGGCTAAGGAGGGAAGATGTCGTGATCACGAAATCACAACAAAATAATAAGAAGAAGGCAAAGAGAAAAATCTTTCATGATATCACGATAGAAAAAGTGTCACAATATCGTGACACAAGGAGGAGAGACGAACCAGCGAAGAGAACTGTTGCGATATTGTGACACAAGCATAGAACAGGGCTAAGAGGGAGAAGCTATCATGATATCGTGACAGAAAATGTGTCATGATATCGTGACATAAGTGAAGCAGAGGAGCCAGTGAGGAGAAGCTATCATGATATCGTGACAGAAAATGTGTCGTGATATCGTGAAACAAAATGGAGGAAGAAGCCAGCAGGGCAAACTATCGCAATATTGCGACAGGTTTCATAGGAGAAGCAAGGGTGCCTAGGATGTCACAATTTCATGACATGTCACAATTTCGTGACCCAAACAAGAGGGAGGAAGCTGCAAGCTAAGATGTCACAATTTCGCGACATGTCACAGTTTCGCGACCTGAAAGCAGAAGGAGAGTATGGAAGGCAAGGATGTCGTGATTTCGCAACATGTCACAGTTTCATGACTTGAAGAAGAAGAAGAGATCCAAAAGCTAAGATGTCATGATTTCATGACCCGAAGGCAGGATGAAGAGTGGAATAGGAAGATGTTGCGATTTCGCAACATGTCACAGTTTCACGACCCGCAAAAGAGAGAGAAGGTGCAGAAGAGGAATATGTCGCAATTTCATGACATGTCATAGTTTTGTGACCTGTAGAAGAGAGAGAAGGCACAGAGGAGAAGATGTCATGATTTTGCGACATGTCACAGTTTTGCGACCCACCAAGGAGAGAGAAATCCAGGAGAAAGAAGTGTCATGATTTTCCGATAGGTCACAGTTTTGCGACCAGAAGGCAAAGAAGGAGACAAGGAAGAAAGATGTCACAATTTTGCAACATGTCGCATTGTTGTGACCAGAGGGTGAGCAAAGGAGCCAAAGGAGGAAGATGTCACGATTTTACATGTCATAGTTTCACGACCAGAAGGTGAAGAAGGAATCAAGGAAGAAAGATGTGATTTCGTGACATGTCACATTTCGTGACGCAAAGGAGAGAAAGTTGGCAGAATGAGAAGATGTTACGATATCGTGACATATCATGATTTTGTGATAGGAAGAAGCAAGAGGAGGCAGAAAGAGAAGATGTCATGATTTTGTGACATGTCACGATTTCACGACAAGGAGAATAGAGAGGAGGCGAAAAGAGAAGATGTGATTTCGTGACATGTCACGATTTTGTGACATGAAGGAGAGAGAGAAGACGAAATGGGAAGATGTCACGATTTTGCGACATGTCACAAAATCGTGACCCAAAGGAGCGAAAGAAAGCAGGAAGGGAAGATGTCACAAAATCATGACATGTCACGATTTCGTGACCCGAATGGGAAAAGAGGAACGAGGAAGAAAAATGTCACGATATCACGACATGTCACGATGTCATGACCGAAAAGGAAAAGGAAGGGCAGGATAAGGAAGATGTCGTGATATCGTGACATGTTGTGATATCGCGATCCAAGGAAGAAAGAGAATGAGAGGAAGAAAAACTATCACGATATCATGACAGACAGGAAGAGAAGAAGAGAAAGAGCTGGAGGAAGAAGATGTCACGGTATTGCGACATACTATATTTTTGGGGGCTACGATAAAATGATAGTGACAACTAGCATATGTCAGACGGTGGATCAGGCAGCGGATGTAGAGGCTATTATAGTGCAACTGGAAGAAGAAGATGATAGAGGTTAGGTGGTGATTGCAGAGTAGGGACAACACGTGGCACCAAGGTGTAGTTAAGGTGGGCGAATACCAAGAGGCACAGGAAACAAAAATGATGGGTCACGCAGAGTAATCTGACAGGAAGCGGTGGTTAGACGATGGTGATAGGGGTCATGCGGAATGGAGCCCTGTATTGGGTTTTGTGCTCTGATTTTCATGAAAGATGTTTCAGAGGGTCGAGGCCTCTATAAAAACCTAGTTATTATAATAAGCTAAAGGGTGGTGGATTGGAGATCGCACGTAGAGGATAGAGTTAGAGAAAACCAAGCCGAGCGCTGGTTATTGTAAAGCCTGTGGGCTATTTCTATAAAAGAGATTCCAGATTAATGAAGAAAATTTGGATCTGAGCGAGTGCGATTTTCCCATCCCCCATCATGATCAAGAATACATTGGAGTGAAACTTCATTTAAAACTTATTTTGTCTCGAGTACATCCCATGTGGGACAATGCTCGTAAAGACTTTGGAAAGTCTTCCACTTGTGCTTTACTAGGGTGCCATCATAGTGATGCAAAACCTCTCAAATATACTATAAAATGATTAATAAAATTAGAAACCCCAAGAGCATTTGATTTGGCGGTCTGATAGCTTCATTATCTTTGGAGGCCATTGGCTAGTTCTATTAGGGAGATTAATAACATTTGTTACAAGGTTGATAATAGTAGGTTTATCCATATGAGTATCTGATTGGGCAAGCCATCCTATAGCAGTGAATATCATCTAGACAAGGTTAAAAAATATTAAATATAAAGATTAATTTTGGATGGAGTGAGACACCGAGTAATTACAATATCAGTGGAAATAAACCTCCAATTGTATTAAACTTGCTAGGTGATATTTATGATATGCACTAGTGACGTAAATACAAAAATTGAGGACATAAATAAAGATAATTAAATTACAAAATAGCTTACCACATTTTCTATTAGCCAAGTTTAATTAGATACGATTCAGCAAAATGCTTACAACCATGAGATAGATTATCCCATAATCAGATTTAAGGTTCGATGCCAAGATAGGTAAAATTGTAGGTTTCATTAGTATGAGAAAATATTATTACGCCTATACCTTTGGTGCATATTTGGGATATATCCCATATCTATTGTGATGTAGGTGTAGTGCATCATATATCCACCGACATGCAATGATGAAGGTAGCCACTAGACGGTGGCCGTAGAGGTTCTCTTGGTGGTGGTGGTGGTAGCGATGACGGTTGGATGTATAGATTGGTCCTTGGGTATATTCGGTCCTATTCTAAAATATAACCAAACTATGGACCTTTGGTTATATTCAGTACCAATTTAAACTATAGCAAAATTTAGGGCTAAATCAATATTGTGCTCCTCTACGACCTTATAGGCCAATTTTACTTTAATTTAAAGTTTATAATACTTAATTGACTATAAAGATAGTTGTAATAGAAACACTTCCATATTTATTAAGTCAAGCATCTAATAAAGAATCACCCAAATATCTAATAGCCACTAAGAATGAATCACACATAAATTTAACCAAGGGTTTAAATAAGTTGACATCTAATTAGAGTAAATCACGTACCAAAACTAAGCATTCGTGGGAAAGGTAAAGACAAGACACAACCCATGGATAATTGACATCTTGAAAATCCTCTTCTTCCTAGTCTTCATGCTTTCCTCCTATTTCCCTTTCGTGCTTCCTTCCATATTTCTCCAAGACTACCTTCCTAAGATAGATTCCTAAAATCTCTCATCTTGGCCAAATTGCTGACTTTAAAACTTAGTAATCTCCCAAATATTTTTGGTTTCTGATCTACCAAGGTAGAGAGCATACTCCCTAAGCTCCAATATTTCCCCTCCTCCTTTCCCAATTACTTGTCTCCCCTTTTATAATTATTCCTAGCTTCTTTTTCCTTCATGAGCAAGAAGGTACCTTTTGAATTTAGCCTATGTAAAGGAGGATCCTTTTATTAATTAAAAATCAAAATAAGGATAAGAGAAGATAAGGTGGGAGTCCTTTGTTTATTTTGGGCCTCCCCTTTCCCAGGGCAACTTACAAGGTCAACACTAATACTTTTTGGAATTAGGGAGAATTCAATCTTAGAACTATTAGAGAATAGGAAAAGAATATCTTCTACATATTAACCACTATGAAGTAGCCATGTGGGAAATGAATAGCTCATCGACTAAAAGCAATAAATTATTATTATTATTATTATGATTATGTTTTTGAGAAATACTTATATAATTTTTATTATTAAATAATGATATTACTCTTTTTGGGTCCAATTAAAATTGGACAAGTGTTATAAGGGCATATACACCTAACTACCCTTTTTAATTAGTTGTAGTTGGACTAAGTGAATATGTTAAATTTAATTTCTTTTTGCAAAATAAAAATATTCAAATTAATCCTTCTCAAAAGACCTATTTAGCTTCTTCACCCTACTCCAAATCCCCTAATTGTCCTCCAAAACTCTCCAAATTAGTTTTTTAGAGTGCAAATAGTTTAATTAAGGATTTTGTAGGAAGAATTAGGGTCTACAACCCTTTTTTGTTAGGTATTAACTGATTCCTCAGATCAATTAATTATCTTTTAGGAAGTCCTAATGGGGTGGGTTGTGACATATATGGTTGCCTGGATTGTATGGTTGCCTAGTTCATAGATATTATGATTTCTTGGATTGTAGGGTTGCTAAGATATTGTATAGTTGTCTAGATTCTATGTTTTTCATGGTCATATGGTTATTAAGATATTGTATGATTACTAATAGATTATACATTTATAAGAAGATTGTATGAAAGGAAGATATTATATGATTTGAAGGAAATATAATTAGTTGTACATTAAAGAGGTTTAGTTTTTGTTAATGTATCATTTGGTATTAGATCTAAAAGATCTATGAGAATTAGGGAATAAAATATTCCTAAGGATATATGGCACAATGAGGAAAATAAATACGATGAGATCCTCAAACTACAAATGTGGTTGAGATAATGAGAGGAATCATTGCTCGATTGGATGCATTGGAGACCACATAGAGGAGGGGCATCCAAGTCAAAGATGTAAGGGATAGAGAAGAAGATAAAGTAGAGTAAACATAATTTCATAATGAATAAGAAGAAGAGAACCCAAAGGAAAATGTTACTCTAGGCAATTGCTAACATGGGTAAGAAGCCAAGGTTAGAATCCCCATCATATGATGCAAGTTTAAACCCTGAAGAAGTCATATGATGCAAGTTAATTTTTTATATATAATGTTACATTTACATACACGAGAAATTCAACTTAAACATTTTAGTTACATAAAAGGCCTCCCAAGAGTACAAGAGTTCCAATTTGCAAAAGAAAAATATAATAAATCTATGAAAATTTTTATTTATCTAGACAAAAATATATTTATAATATTATTTGAATTTAATAAAAAATTACCAAGTAAATCTTTAAAGTAGGATTATGTAAGTTACAATAATAAATATAATTTTGAAATTAATAAATGGAAGAATAAAAAAAGGTTATTGAGATAGGTATACAACAAGCCTAAGTCAAATTTAAAAAATATATATAAAAAAAGTTAAGAATACTCATTTAATACAAAAGCAAAAGATAATCCAACCAAATATAATTGCAAAGCTCCAAGTATATAAATTATTATTTAGTTATTTTATAACCCTAAATAAGCTAAATACTTATTTATATGTTATAAAATATTATATAATTCTAATTTTATTTTATTTTTCTTTTTTCCTTTTCCTAGCATAAACAAGTTTAAAAATAAAGATATTTACAATGTCACTCAATATTTGTTTATGACAATTCATTAGAATATGGGAAATGTAAATGGTAATTCATTAAAGAGAATTATTTTTGAGAAAAAGGTAAAAATTTTATCTAAAAAAACTCAATTTATACATCAAATTTTGATAATTTGCTTTTCTTGACAAGGATCAAAATACGACTCAACTCTGTTTCTTTGACTATCCAACTTATGGACGTTCCAATTCCTGCCAAATGAACCCTTAAAGTGTTCCATTCACCCTCTCCTTTATAATCCTTAGACTTCATCTTGAATCTACAAATCTCTATTTCTATTCTTATCCTCCCTTTCTTAGTTTCCATATTGCAATTGCTTCTAGAATGGTGTCCATATATCTGTTTCATCTTTTGCCATATGAGAGTCCTCTTGATTTCTAGTCTACACTATCTCTAAAACTTTCCTAATTAGAGTTCCATAAATTCTTTCCTCTAGTATAAATTCTTCTCTAAAAATCATGTTGTTACGTTCCAACCAAAGTTGACAAAATATGAAACCCAAACCCAAATATTAAGCTATCTTCAAGATATTTGATTTGAATCTATCGGTATTCCAATAGTTTTAAAAGTTGTTCTCAGTAGGATTGAATATTTTTGATTGGTAAAAAAAATTGTACCATAAACTCCATAGTTTTTAGGCATAGTGGCACACACAAAGGAGGTAGCCCATTGTTTCCTCCTCTTGGTAACACATTATAAACCAATTGGATCCAATAAATCCACATCTCCTCAAGTTATATTGAGTTAAAATACTCTTATGTGCAACCAACCACATAAAGTAGTTTATATTTGGCCATCCTTTGGGTTTCCATAATTTCAACCAAGGGAGTTGTGGACCAATTTGAGTGCTATGAGTAATTTTATTGTAACCTTCTTTGACGATGTAAATTCCTAGTTGTCCACTTCCTTCAATCCAATATTTATTTTTGTTCTCTTTTGTCTTGAGTCCATTCTTCCCTTAGCCCCTCCTCTAGGACTTTCCACTAACCAAGATTGGCTTGTAGTTGGTTTGGTGGTTTAAAATAAAGGCCTATAATATACCATCCTTTCTTTTGAAAGTTTTATTTGAGGCCTATTAAGTGGGGTTATTGATCAATTATGGAAGGAAAATGTTCCCAAGAATCTTCCCATAGTCTAGCAGTCCTACCATCCCCCACTTTCTAGTATAACCCTTCTTTGATAAGTGATGCTCATTTCCTCATATCTTTCCAAGTCTTTGATCCCTCTCCTATTATTGGAATATGAGGAAGATATTTTGTATTTTGTTAGGGATAGTATTTATATTTTAAAACTTGGATCCAAATTTGGTCCAAATGAGTTAGCCATCTCCAATACAACTTGGTCATTAGAGCTTGGTTGTTTGTTGTTGTTGCTCTAATTCCTAGACCTCCAACTTCCTTTGGCTTACAAACCTTGTTCCAACTGACTAATGCCCTTGTGTGATTACCCTACACTCTAGACCAAAGAATTTGTCTCATCATCTTGTACAAATCTTTTAGGATGCCCTTTGGGCCTACTAGAATAGAGAATTTGTACACTAGAATTGTTTGTAAAACTATTTTTAGCAATGCTACTCTTCCTCCAAAACTTAGTCACTTTTAGGTCCAATGCAAAATTTTTGAGTGGATTTTCTCTCTTATTGATTTCCAATATTTATTTTTAAGGGCCTTCTCTGTTAGGAGGATACCCAAATATTATAAAGACAATGTGCCTCTAAGAATATGAGAATGTCATAATATGTTTCCTTAATATTTTTATCATATTGAAAAAAATTACTTTTGATTTTGCTTCATTTAGTAGTTGTTGAGTAGCTGCTATGTAACAATCCAACACTTATTTGACATTGGTTGCTTCCCTTATTGATCCTTCTCCCCAAATTCCTATACCATAAACAAACTAGATATGAGCAAGCTTTATGTTCCTGGTTATCCTTACCCCTGCAATGGTGTTCTATGCTCTCCTCTTTTGTATGAGTCTTCCCAAGCCCTTTGCAAACATAATGAACAAAAAAGGTGAAAGTGGTTCCCCTTGTCAGATACCTCTCGAATATTTGAACAGTTGAGATGGATTACCATTAATTAGCATTGGAAAAGAGACAATAGAGATGCATTCCATAACCTATTTTATCCATTCTTTGTTGAAACCAAATTTCTTTAGTATTTGGGCTAAAAATTCCCAACTTACTATGTCATAAGCCTTGGATAAATATAGCTTAAGGAACATACCTTTGTTCCCCTTTTGGAAAAGCTTGTGAATAGTTTCTTGTGCTATCACAATCCCATATAGAATTTTTCTACCCTACACAAATTCCCCTTGGTATGTAGAGATTAACCCTAGTAAGATCTGTTTTAGCCTATTTACCATCAATTTGGTTATGATCTTATAAACCACATTGCAAAGAGCAATTGGTCTATAGTTAGTAAAATTCTCCATATCTCCACCTTTTGGGATTAGAGCCAAAAAGGTGTGATTCAAGGCTTTAAGGATTCTTCCACTAGTTCTAACTTCTTCTATTGCTTGGGTTAAATCCTTTTCTATTATATCCCAATAGGCTCTATAGAACTCTATTAGAAATTCATCTAGACATGAGACCTTCCCTGTCTGCATAGCAAAAACTATTTCTTTAAGTTCCTCCTCTCTAATTCCTCAAAATTCAAAATCTTAATAATATCAAGGGTCAATATATAAGGAAAAGAACTACTTGATTAGGCTCCTTCAATCAGGCGGACCCCTCATTACACCTCAGAAAGCAATAAATGTGGCAATGGTTGAATGATGGAGGTCCATATAAATTATCCAATTTTAATGTTAATCAAACAGTGTGACAATGGTTGAATGGTGGAGGGCCATATAATTTATTCAATTCTCGTGTTAAGCAATCAATGTGATAATGGTTGAATGGAGGAGGACCATATAAGTTATTCAATTGTGGTGTTGATCTTTGTCTTGAGGAAATTCAACTTTTAAAGGACAAATGAATTTTTTTTTTTAATGAAAATAATTGCAAAAACCTAACAATTTAAAAAGACAAAAACTATATTTGATAGAAGAAAAAATAAAAATATTTTTAATAAAAAATAAACTAAATATAATTTAATCGATTTGAAATTTAATATAATGTTTGATATTTTAATGACAATTATCTCTATTCAAATCTGCATATAACTTATTTAAAATAAATAAATAAATTTATAAAATCATTACCTAAATATATTTTTACCAAGACAAAATATAATATTTGAACTGTTATAAAATTGGAGAATATTTTTTGTCTTGAAATATGTGCCGAATTCTAAATAATGAGTAGTAAATGCCTAAGAGCTGGAAGTAAAACAATCACATTTTTATTGAGAGTAGAGTTGCATCTTTGTCAATGTGGTTAGTGGTTAGCATGGACAGGTGAAATATAATCAGATATTTAACACAAAAGTTATAATATTTTGGGTTTGAGCACACTCGTATAAATAATAATTAAATATGTACTATAGATATTTTTTTCAAAAGATTTTCTTCTTTATAATTTATTTTAATAATGATTATATGTGATGATTTTGTCGTCTAGTTAATTTTGTGGGATGGCTTAAAATGTGATGATTTTGTCGTCTAGTTAATTTTGTGGGATGGCTTAAAATAGATGTCAATCGAGATCATAAAGTTTTAAGTACGCATCTGGTTAAACCATAGTTATGAGAATCCTACCCAGGTGTTGCAGGTGAGTTGGAGAGGAGAGGGCAATCCTCCAAGGGAGGTCCCAGGTTCGAATCTCCACCCTACCAAAAAGCTGAATTGGGTACGGTGTTGTAGGTAAGTTGGAGAGGAGAGGGCAATCCTCCAAGGGAGGTCCCAGGTTTGAATCTCCACCCTACCAAAAAGCTAAATTGGGTACCCAAAATCCAAATGATAATGTTGGTGCGGGCAGGGCTGAGTGCAACCTCCGGATGACTTTGACGGTATAGAACCCCTGTTTGTGGTCTCTTAAACCAAGGTGGCCCCACAAGGAATTTTTCGCTATAAATTAAAAAATATATATATGAGAATCCATTCAAACAAATATTAGATGTCATTTTCAAAATTACATACCAGTGGTTGAAGGAACACGCAAGGTATACTAAAAATATCCTTCTAACTAAAACATGTTCTTTTATGTTATATGAGGTGGGAATAGATGCTCTCCCATGTGGCTATAGTTAAATTAACGTGCATATTTATTGGTGATAAAGGAAAGTCCTTTTCAAAATTTAAAAAATAACAAATTTAAGTAAATTTAATCTCTTGCTTTTCTAACAGACGAGGGCCACACTGTTAAAAATAACAATTAGGAGTCATAAAGTCTTTCCTTATTGTCTTTAGTGCACCGTTTGTGTTGTACTCAACAAAGATGATGTGATGAGAATAATAAGTTAAAAATGCTCCAAAGCGTTCTCTCTTCACGTGTGTAAGATGCGGGAGCTTTCCAAAGTCTATACAAATAATGTGACTTTTAAATAATGTGTGCTTTTCATTAGAAAAAAGTGTAATTCAAACATCGTGGTAAGTCCTTAAGTTTGTTGTCACCTATAAAATTATGCGAGGGAAGGAACATCCAAGGTTTAATGGACGGAGGACATCATGCCAGTTGTTGTGTCCAGAGTTTTAGTAAAGTTCCTGCCCATAGATATGTAAATCTCAAATCCACTTAACAAGTTTGGCTATCATTCAGAGGAGTCCATTCATTTGACCTTAAAAATAAGAATCCATCATATAATATCATATTATATGTCAACATATAAAAATAAGCAAATGTTGGTGGCGTAAAAAGTGAAAAACATCATATTTTCTTGGTCATTTTACAGACCGTGAGCACCTTTAGACATGTGGGGCTCAAAGCGATCGCCCAATAGCACGTTGAAGGACAAACCAAAGTGGTGAAAAAAACTTTGGAAATTTGATAAGGTGTTTAATTAATTAGAAATCAAAATTATAGTATACTACTGCATATAATAATTTAGCCAATATAAGTACATTCAAAATTTCATTTGAAATTGTATATGGAATCTATCCAAGAGGAATGGATGAGTTGCAAAGCACAATAAATTTATAAAGACCAAGTATAGTATTAGAGGACTTTGTTGAATACCTACATGATTTACAAAGTTGGAAAAGAATGCTATAGGATATAAGCAACTTGTTAATCTCAAATTTTAGGCTCAATAATTTTAGGTAGGAGACTTGGATTTAGCCCATTTATAGAAGGAAAGGTTCTCAAGGCACTTACAACAAGCTAAATTGAAAGAAGATTGGACCTTGTAAGGTCTTGAAGAAGTTCATAAATAATGCATATGAAATTAAGCTCCCAAAAGGAATAAACATCTCACTCATATTTAATATGGCTAATTTGTCATATTTAATGTGGCTAATTTGTATCCATACTATGACAAGCCTACGAGGACTACTAATGACATTACATCTAATTTTTTGATGAAAAAATTGATAGCATAGCTACCAAAAAGGGAATGAGATGAAACAGAGATAGTGATAAATTGTCGAGTGACCATGAGAAAAAAAAGGTAAGATATATTATGAGTATCTAGTCAAGTGAAAGAATTAGTCAATTAAAACAGTGATGTAGAATAATACTATTGAAATTGCTAAATATGGCATATTAGTTACCATATTCATGAAATATACCTAAGCCTTGCATTTGAATTATTTTATCATACATGATGAGTATGATATAGAAGCCTTTATTACTTCAAATAAGAATTATTAAAAATAGTTGATGAATTATTTGATGAACATCCAAACCATGCATATGAGGAAAGAAGAGGAAGTGGAAATGGTTGGGAGAAAATCCATAGAGGAATAAAGAGAAGAAGGTAGAGGAATGGGGATATATTTTAGTTATGAATAGGTGTAGGAGATTGAAAAGAGTCTCGATGGCATAGTGATATAACTCTCACATACCGTGTGGCCTATAGGCATATTGATATCAATGAATTACACTTCATTTTCAGCCCTTTCTATGTGCATATGTCTAAGTGATGAATGTCTTGTTCTATAAATTTTTATAAGATTGATGTGTGTAGCTTTATAGGGGATGATTGTCTCTTAGTGTACGAAGAACAAGACATAATTGATGTAGTGTTGTGAGTACATAATTATATCATGTTATAGACTGTTGTGCTTGTGGGCTATGAATGATAATAGTAGAGATATTGATAGACAATAATTACAAAAGGTGATGAATGCGCGATTACCCTTCATGTGGGATAGAAGTATCATTCAATACATAGGCCCAATTTCACTCAATTATCATCTAATTAGATTAAGATAAAGTTAAGTAAGACGAAATTCAGTAAATAATCCACCAATCATATAAAATACATTCAACATAAAATGTTCAAGTAAGAATTCTCATATGCATATAAATTATTGTTTTGAGATGTTCCTATTTCAATGTGTTGTTGTCTCAACATATGTATACCAACCACCATTTTGAGATGTTGTCATATCAACATGTTGTTGTCTTGTATATTGTAGTCTTGTGCAAGGGAAATTTTCCATATCATAAGTTGCCATTAAAAAACATTGTCATCACAAGATCCTATCATCTTATACAAGTCTTGAGACTTTGCTTATAAGGATAGTTGTATGTGTAATCACCATACAACAACCTTAGGAAATTGAGTTAGAAATTTGTATTTCTTGTGAAGGACATATTTCGATGGATTCCTTTTCCCATATGCATCATAGGACTCCTTTCTTCTTATATGATGGTAAACTTATTTAATTTTATTTCTATTTTTAATTGTATAGTATGACTATAGGTTGTGAAGTTCACTTGGAGCCATTGGTGATGAATAGAAAGATGTGAAGGCTCAATTGCATTAGTATATTGAAAATCCACTTTGGTTATGAGTATAATTTATGTTGTCACTTTAATTATTATCAATTCAAGGTAGTGTCCAATAGCTTTCTGCATTTGAGCAAAGGAAACTAGTGTTTAGTATGGGGTCTATGAAGGTTTCCTAATAACACATCTGAAATCAAGCACTCTTGAATAAAATTAAAGTACTCATTTTATAAAGTAAAGGCACATTTTAATAAATTAAGATAAACACTCATGCATGAGATTATCATGTTTATACATGAATAAAGAATAAATTTCATAAACAAATATTTAATACCTATATGAGTAGTTGTACAAATATTATTTGTAAAAAATGAATATATAAAGAGAACAACATTTTATATGGTAGTAACTAATACATAACAAGCTCACAAGTAAATAAACTAAGCATATCTATACTATACATCTAAATCAATCCCTCCACAAAGATAATAAGTGGGTCCATTCTTCTTTGCTCAATGGAAATAAACAGTCAACTTAGAATAGGAAAAGACAAGACAAAAAAGACTTTGAATTATTCAAATATATGTTATTACAAAAGGTTTTTCTAATTATTCATTAACCACTATTGGTACAAGGCACAATATTTATACACATTGCACCACTTAATCATTATTCTTAGTCTTGGGCATATTTATAGGTTTCAACAACTACCAACAACACTTCAAATGTAGTTTGGGATATCAATAATGATTTTGATAGACAATATCACATGTGGCAAAATCATCTACCATAAAAAGGATAAGAATAAGAATATTTTCCATAGAAAATGGAGGCCCTTAGTCTATTGTTTTTAATCGCTTATCTATCGATGTAGATCACTACTTTTTATCCTTATCATTTACATTCATAAAACCATGGGTTTAAGAGTCCACCTATTTTATGTATTATCTTAGCCATTATTTGTTTTGCTAATAATTTTATCACTTCCAAGACATCCTATCATGTTTTGGCTTTGTCCTATTGCTCTTGATCTACTTTATCACATTTTGACATTGTGTCATTACTCTTAAGCTACTCTTTCATATTTCAGTGCCTAATTATTAAGTTCTAGAGATTAATATTTTATCATATCCTTATGTTTTAAATATGTTTGGTTCCTTTACTCATTGTGTGATACCATTAGTACTTTGCTTCATATACCTAAAACATCCTCAATTCTACAAAGTATTAGTGTTATTCCATAACCAAAATGCCATCATTTTGATATTAAATATTCACAATGTAATTCTAAAATCACATAAAACCATTCTAAATAATTTCAACAATACATTCTCTCATTTACCATGTTTTAGTTATGATATTAATATAACTATAACCTAATCCACAATAATTCAATATATTAGAGTGTAAGGAATGATTCCTTTATTGCATTAGATGAGGTATTTTGAGGACTCATCATTTTCCTCCCAAATTACACTTATGTATGTCCTCATGCATTTCCTTTCACCAGTAATTGACTGATGTCAATTTTTTGATCTAGTTTTGTCCATAATTTTGTTGATTGAGAATGGTATTCTTGAAAATATTTAAGTCTAGACAACTATGGTCATAATTCATTTTTATTAAGGGATTTAGCATTATCAAATTGAGGGATAGATATGATAATAGTGGGTTATTTGAACCTAAGCTCTATCTAGTTATGTTTGTGAATTGAAATAACATCAATTATTTCCAATGATATTAATTGGGTCTAATCTAAATTAAAAGAGAAAATGGGTTCCCTCTTTTCAAGCTACACTAGTAATTCATTCCATTTCTCTTGAGCATGCTAACTTAGCTCCATCTAGATCTCTGCTATAACAATATATACTTTTCTATTGAAATTGATTGATTTGAATCCCATATTGTCTCTTCATATGAGCAACCCCCATTAAACCATAATGTTGAAAAACAATGGTAACTAGGTTATATTGTTTAAAAATTAATAACCTAACTTCCATTTCTCTATCTCTGTACTCTATCCTATTATGCTTGTGATTTTATTGTGGAGAGTGGAGGAAAAATATCATAATTGTACATATCCAACATAAATATTAGGAAGAAATTACACATCCTCAAACATGTCATACTTGTTCACATGAAACTTAGACAACATTTTTTTTTTCTACAAATCTATGTAAAAAAGCATCAAAAAATTTCTTAGTAGTAACCAAATCATCATTAAGTCCAAAAAAAATATGCATTACCTATTAGTGTTAGAATTTCTCTTGTAGGAACAAATTGTAGACTTTAGTTGGTTTTCTACATTATACAATATTTTTCACGATATTAAAAAAATAATAGAGCTTAATTTGAACGTTAGTCAACTCTCTTGCATGGTCTCTAATTTTCTCCTCAAGTATTTTGAGATCTTGACCTTGTCCTCCAAGTGATGATATTATCTCATCCATCTATCAAGTGTAACATTATGGCTATGCAATTGTAGACACCAAATCCTAACCATGCACGAAATCTATTCATGTCACATACCCTAAGTTCCACATAATAAAAATATACCTAAGGTCTAACTTAGGCTATTATTTGGGCACATTATTTTATTTTCCATATTTAACAAAATATAGAAAGTCTCCTTTAAGTTTCCTTATTCCTCCCTTTGCCACATGTCCTAGCCACCACTATCCCTCTCCTTACTACATCTCTCACACTCATCAATACCTCACTTGCCACCCCGCTAAGTGAGACACCTCAATTGTCTTACTCTAACTACCTAGGATACTTGGCTAGCCTATTGTTAAGATCCTGCTATAAAATAAACTCAAATAACACACTCTCACACAATTGCTTGGAAATAAACTCACATAAACATCACATTAATATAACAAAAATTTGCATAAAGAACAATCTCACAATAAGACAGAATCGCGGGCCTCTTCGAGGGGGCAACCTCCTTCAATACTTCATTAATTTGCAAAATATGGTTACATTGGTGCCTTTTCGGGTATTTAAGGAGTTTCCTTCCAAGGTTGGCTTACATGCAAAATGCCACCTGGATTACATGCATAATGCCACCCGAATTACATGCATAGTGCCACTTTGAATTACATGCATAGTGCCACTTTGAATTACATGCACAATGCCACTCGAATTACATGCATAATGCCACACGAATTACATGCACAATGCCACCTATCTACCATGTGTTACATAAAAAGGGTGCCATTTTTCATAGGCACTACCTAAGCTAAAACTTAGAACATTACAAAATATTAATCATGGGTACTACCCACGTTCACTAGGAATTATTACATCAAGGAAGTTATTACATTAAGGGTTAGGATGAGATCCTAACATGCCCTTCTCCTTGAAGAAGCTTTGTCCTCAAAGCTGAAAATGAGGAAACTGTTGCTGGAGTTGATGGAGAGACTCCCATGTAGCATCCTCAGGTTGAAGTCCACGCCACTGAAATAGGACCTCTGTAATGGTACGGTTACGCAGAGTGCGAGTTCGACTATCCAGTAGCTGCTTTGGTGCAAGTAAGATGGAGCCTTCTTCATCCAATTTGGGGAGTGTTGATGGAACCTATACATTGGAGCTACCCGAAATGTAGGAGGAATGCGTGAGTGGAGGGTGCCCGTAAACTGCCTCAAACGGTGTGAGTTTGGTGGCGGTATGATAGGAAGTGTTGTACTACCATTCGGCCAAAGAAAGCCATTTTGCCCAATGAGTAGGATGATCGGAGGCAAGGCAGCAAGGGTAAGTTTCCAAGCATTTATTAACAACCTCTGTTTGACCATCCGTTTGCGGATGGTAGGCTGAACTCATTTTGAGCTGAGTCCCCTGCAACTTAAACAACTCTTGCCACAAATTGCTAGTAAAGGTGGGATCATGATCAGATACAATGGAGGTTGGCATGCCATGAAGGTGAAATATGGAGTCAAGAAAAATTTGGGCAATAGTGAATGTTGTGTAAGGATGGGTTAGGGCACAAAAGTGAGCATACTTTGAAATGCGGTCCACTACCACGAAAATAACAGACTTGCCTCCAGATTTGGGTAGCCCTTCTATGAAGTCCCTAGAGATGTCAGTCCACGCCTGATCCGATATCGACAATGGTGGAAGAGTGCCTAGAGAGCGCACTGTTTCTCCTTTCATCCTTTGACCTATGTCGTAGTCTGCCACCAAAGAGCGAATGTCTTGTTTCCTACCTTTCCAAAATAAGGTGCGCTTGAGTCACTCATAAGGTGGTCTGATATTGGGAGGTGTACTATCCGGCAATAATGGAATGGCATGGTCGTGAGAGCGATGCGGTGGTAGTGTGGTTGGTTCTAAAAATATGGCCTCTTGTTTGGGGAGAATCTGTTGCATGTCTTGTGGGATTTCACCCATTGGATATGTGGATGGTTGGATGGAGAATAGTTGTGCAATGACCCCACGTGATGATTTTTTTAGCAATTTCTCCATGCCGTTTGAACTGATAATTTGAGGTGTTCTTGTCGGGGAGCCCTTGATGATGTGTGTTTGTCCATTCTGGGAGAACTGCATCCAGAGTTCAGCAAAGTTCCAATTGATAGTGCCCAACGTACTCAACCATTGGGATCCCAAAACAATATCACATCCACCCAACTGGAGGGCAAACATGTCCTGCTTGAGTTCATAGTCCCCTATATTGATTTTAACATTGCGACACTTTCCTTTACAAGGTAAGGTTCCCCCATTGGCTACCATGACCTCAAAGGAATTACAAGTGTGGATATAGCAATTTTCCCATTGAGCAACTCTAGGGTCAATGAAGTTGTGCGTGCTTCGTGAATCCATAAGGATGGAAATACGTTGGCCCTTGAAAAATCCTGTAACCTTCATGGTTTGAGGAGTAGTAATGTCGGCAAGGGCATGGATTGTAATTGCTGTCTTAGGTTCCTGTTTCATTTTTGGAGGGTCCTCATCCTCATCACTCTCGTTAGCGATATCAGGTTCTTCAACATCTATCAAGAACAATTTTTTGTGTGCACACTTATGCCCTTTGAAAAAATTTTCATCACAATTGTAGCATAATCCTTGGGCACGACGTGCATCCATCTCTTCGGTGGTGAGGCGCTTGGGTGCAGCAGGTTTATTATCATCTAGGTGTTGGGCTCTAGGAGGAAATGAAGGTCTATTTTGAGGAAACTTTGATGGGTTTCTTTGGGCAGAGAGTTTAGATTCGACCAAATGGGCCAAACTGATAGCTTCCATCATAGTTCGTGGTTTCAACATTTTTACTTCTGCTTGGAGTTCCACCTTCAACCCACTGATATAACAACTCTGGAAGAACCCTTCACTCAATCCTCTTGTCCTATTGGCCAATTTCTCAAATTGAGCTTGGTACTCTCGGACTGACCCTGTTTGTTGCAGTTTGGTCAAGGCTCCTGTAAAGTCCTCAAACTCACTAGGACCAAATCGAGTGAGTAGTTGGGATTCAAAATCCTACCAAGAGAGATTTGGGTAGGCAAGATGCAACCATTGAAACCAGTGTAGAGCCTCAGATTCCAAGTTAAAGGAAGCCATCTGGACTCGATGAAATATGGGTACATTATGAAGTCGAAAGAATTGGTCAACCCGACATAACCACCCATCAACATCCTTCCCACTGAATTTGGGAAAGTCCAATTTGGGCATTCTAAAGGGTGGATCATGGTCACGATTCCTTGTAGAACTCTCAGCTTGGTATTCTGATTTGGGTGGTTCTCTTCTCAGGTTGCGGTCTACGTCTGTCAATGCTTCTTCTAAGCGATTGCTAGTGGCCTCATGCTCTAGGCGAAGACCTTGGACTTCTTCCCTTATGGAGTGAAAATCCGAGTTCAAGTTCTCAATGGCTTTTGTTAGGGATTCCAAGTGTTCTAGTTCTTTCTGGTGTCCACGGGTACCCTGGGCCATTTTTTAGACCTTTTGTGACCAGTTACTAAAAATAGAATTGAATTTTTAGGACTTACTATTTTTAGTAAGTGCCCAAAAAAGTGCTTGGGTGCTATATATCAAAATTATCAGCAGAAGGAGGTGGTCACAATGAGCTATATCTCTCAACACTATTTTTTTTTTTTAATCTCCTGTTTTGCTGAGTCTAACGGTGTTTACAGTTTCTAATTTTGAGCTACTGAGCAAAAGTTGGGTACTAGAGCACTATCTATAACTGGCCATGTTTCACACTCAAGATTCTCTGTATTTTGCAGGTGACTGATATGACAGTTCTGTTCTGACCCTGAAGACTATGAATTTTGCCCTGACTGTGCTGACCTCTCTGACCTGACTGACTTGATTGTGACTGCCACTGTAAATTTTATTGTTATTCTCCAGATTGTCAACTTAAGTGTCACCCTCATGGCTTATCCCGAATGCATGTCCCTTCTGTTATTTTTTTAGTAGAGGACTCCTTTCTCATATGCTCACTTTTGAAATGCGGGTTTACGAACAGGGATGTTTGGATTTTTATTTTTATTTTTTATTTTTTGCGTTTTTTATAGGTTGAAGTTTTAACAGAACCAGGGAATGCTAAGTATAGGAGTATGTACCACCCATAGGGCCTCTAATATACCGACAGTGACAAACAATAGTGCTCGGACCAATATTTTAGGCCACTACTCAAGGAGGATTCCACACATACCCTTGAGCACACTACCTGCCTCTCTGACAATATGGGAGGGTAATCGTCCAGGATGCCATGTCCCGTAGACTATGAGTAAACAAGGCCGAAGAGCTTCCTAATGGCTAAAAGTTTGTTTAATCCTAGATGGTCTTCCGATATACCCGAAGATACGTGGGAGCTAAAGTCCGTGCGCGAGTTCTATCTGAGGCCTAGGTATTGGAGCCTGATCGCCCCTCACTTCACTAGACACTTTATGGGCTATCTAGCTTAGCCAATAATGACAGATCCTTCATGATATTTTAAAACCCCCGGTACAGGGTTTCTACCTACTCAACTAACAATATATATATTTTTTGTTTTTGGTCTAGAAAAAAAAACACTGTATTTTTTTTGGATTTTTTTAATAAGGAAAAACAGAATGGGAAAAAACACACAAAATTTATACCTAACAGGCGGATTGGATGGCAAGAATCGTTGCAGTTGCAGCAGAACTTGGCCCTGGAAAGCGCTCTGATACCACTTGTTAAGATCCTGCTATAAAATAAACTCAAATAACACACTCTCACACAATTGCTTGGAAATAAACTCACATAAACATCACATTAATATAACAAAAATTTGCATAAAGAACAATCTCACAATAAGACAGAATCGTGGGCCTCTTCGAGGGGGCAACCTCCTTCAATACTTCATTAATTTGCAAAAGATGGTTACATTGGTGCCTTTTCGGGTATTTAAGGAGTTTCCTTCCAAGGTTGGCTTACATGCAAAATGCCACCTGGATTACATGCATAATGCCACCCGAATTACATGCATAGTGTCACTTTGAATTACATGCACAATGCCACTCGAATTACATGCATAATGCCACACGAATTACATGCACAATGCCACCTATCTACTATGTGTTACATAAAAAGGGTGCCATTTGTCATAGGCACTACCTAAGCTAAAACTTAGAACATTACAAAATATTAATCATGGGTACTACCCACATTCACTAGGAATTATTACATCAAGGAATTTATTACATTAAGGGTTAGGATGAGATCCTAACACCTATCCCTACCAATTGGCTACCCTAGCCTGCCACCTATCCTCACACCCCTCACCTTCCCAAAATCCTACAAATACCCTATCATTCCATTCACCAAAGAGAGGAAAAAATATAACATTATGTTGTCATATTTGTGCCAGAAAGAACACATCCAGATTGAGGTCCAATTTGTACAGCTTAAGGAGCGATCTTTCCAAACCCCATTGCCTTCTTTATACCACTTAACCTCTAATTGTAGTCCCCTATATTTACACAGTCTCAAATGTAGTCCCCTATGTTTACCCAGTCCCAAATGTAGTTTCTTGCATTTTACCAACCTCCCAAATGCAACACTATATTTATGCAGTCCCAAATGTAGCACTCTACATTTTTCACCTCCAAACATTGCACTCTGTGTTCACACTTTATCGAACTACCAACTTTATATCTAAATCAACACATGTAATATCACGACAAGGAATTTTTTTATTTTCTTTTATCTAAGCTCTACGTGTGATTTACATGATACTTGCTTTTAGTTGCATTAGGGTTTTATACTTCTATTATTTTGGGCCTCATCCTAGGAGGCCCTACCCATGTTATTGATCATTTTATTTTTTGATCTCTCATGCAAGTAACATGTTTTACAAGCCATTGAGGCTACAGATGGTCTGAAAGGATACCTAATCCCACCTAAACTATTTTTATTGTATCATGAAGACATCAACACTCATCTTCACTTGATCTATAGAAAATAGATTTTATTCCTTTTATATTACATTCAAAATCAAGCAAGCTATATTGAAATATGATTCTGGTACATCGGGGTAGCTTATTGTAAAAATGAGAACATTACTCCCATTCATTAATACAAAAATACAGTTTTTATTTTTGCTACATTTGCTTGTCTTACACTTTTCATTGTTAGAGTGTTGTTTTTGTTGCTACAAATATCATGATCATGGTGGGACCCCTAGAGGGTTTTTTTTATGCCTTGCTATGATTAAATATATGATAATTTATTCTTATTTGCTAGTTATAGGGTTTTGGAGTTTAATATCATAGAGGGCTCTTGAGAAATTTGAAGATCAAATGCATTGTTTCAAAGGTTTCCTACTCTATGCAAACATAGGTTGCATTTTCCAAATGCAACATATTGCATTTGGTAGACCCTAAATGTAGCACACTACATTTGATAGAACCCAAATATAACACATTGTCTTTAATAGAACCCAAATACAACATGTCGCATTTGATAGATCCTAAATGGAGTAGACCATGTTTGACATGCCTAATCAACCAGAAGCTGAGCTTAAGGCTTACATATGAGTATTCTAGATTTTATCCTATTTCAAATTGCTATTATGGAAAAATACTTGCTTGTTTCTATTTGTAGATCTTCTCTTCATAATGTAGGTTAAAATATTGTATTTTGTAAGTAATAAAGTTGAAGTGCATACTAATATAGGTTGCATTTGATAGATTTTCATACCCTAGAATAGCTTATTGAATTTTGTTTTTTTGGTGTGTGCCATTCTATGTATTTGTGTCCATAATTACACAAATACATCTTACGAAAAATTGCATCCTAGTCGTATTTTGATAGGATTAGATTGCATGCATTCTTTTTATACTTACAAAACATAAAATAAGAAAACCAAAAATCACCACAAACATGCACTCAACAATTTCACACTTCAATATATATGTATATCATATAAGTATGAGGAAAACTAACTAATGAGTTGAATTTCATCACCAGCCAATGATTGCCCTAGTAGAACCATAGTCAGTTTAATAGTCTCTTAAAATTCATAACCAAGAGGTTGATTGCTCTTGATATTAGCTCAAGGTGATAATTAGGTTAGATGCCCTTTAACCATGGGACTAAATAATTAGTGGAGCACAACTATCATTATTGTCTGAGATTGGTCAAGAGTGAAGCAAAAGTCAGGCTAAGCAAGTAGTAGGACTCAAACAATGCAACCTCTTTCAAGAGGTAATTTTGATCCCCTTAGGATACACCCATTACAAATCCTCCATATAGGAAGCCTCATTAGCCATATGTGACTCATTATTTGAAATAGGGATGAGTATGGACACACCCTTATATATTCCACTTTGCCACCTATCATGCATAGTTCTTAGGTTTAGGGAACATCAAACACACCAAAACAAAACAAAACCATCTAAAAAAAACTTTAAAACTTCAAAAATAAATAAGAACAAAATAATAACACAACAAAAACAAAATCACAAAAAGAAGAAAAAGAGCAACACTTGTTTGTTTATATGATCGTGTGTTTGTTTATAGCATAAATTTCATTTTTTGTCACAACCATCACACATCCATCCACCATCATCACAAATCCCTAGCTTATGGTATTGGCCTGATGTCAAGCCAAAGCTCTAGATGATATCCAAGTTCAATCCCCTTTATCCATGGACCATTATTAAAATTTCATATACACCTCAACCACTCCTACGATTGATCAAGGAGGTGTACCACAAATTATCTATGTGGACCTATTTGTTGGACCTTTCCATCGCATACCCCCTTCAACTAAAGAGAAATTGGCTAGACATGATATAAACATGATGCAAAAGGCCACCTATGCTACCATTAAGGAGACCCCCTATATTGATCCATCAATACCCTCTAACATGTGTATCACACATTTGGATACTAATATCATCAGAGTTTACTTGAACCTATTTTTTCCATTATTACCCCCTATTAAAATTCCACCCTGCTCCATTCCTACACTCCATAAGGAAACCACATATTCACATGCTCAGCACACCAACAACCTCATCATCAATCCCCTATTTGAATCCACATCCATGACCATCAACCAAAAATATTCATATTCCTCCAATAAACATCTCTCCATACCATCTACCCACACAATCATCTGCTCCAACTTGCTTTATGAAGTACATATCAATGTTGTTTCACAAATTCAAACATAAATTCCATCCACATACTTACCCCCTATTGATCATATGCATCATACCATTCCCTGCTTGGTTGTGATATCCTTCACCACCTATCCTCCACCAACATACACCAATGCTACCACCATGCTAAATGCTCAATATTTTGTAGCT
Organism: Wollemia nobilis; assembly: GCA_028583015.1. Classification (NCBI taxonomy): domain Eukaryota; kingdom Viridiplantae; phylum Streptophyta; class Pinopsida; order Araucariales; family Araucariaceae; genus Wollemia; species Wollemia nobilis. The sequence goes on from JAQPPZ010013287.1 coordinate 44,413, forward strand.
CATTCAACTATCCCCCCACATTTGTAATTTCCATACAAAAAGCCTTACAATATTTGTATCAAATTCTTGTTGATATCATTAAGCAAGATCTCCATCCCATCTCACAACCCCAATCATAGATGGTAGATTTTAATCACCCCCAACATCAACACAAAACACCTTCTTCATGCAAGATCCATCATGGGTATTGCACCCACCCACCAATACCATCCATATGCCACCACTTCAAAATACATATGTTGCTGCATTGACACAACATATCACCATTCCTCTATCCCCTCATCATCAACCCCCACCTTACCAACAACCTTCATTTCACAATCACTACCAATAAAAAATCATGCACCATAAAATTCCAACTAGCATCAGTCCACTTGCCAATCAAAACCTGATATCATCTACCCAATTCATCACACAATAAACACATCTAACCTATAAAAAAAATACAAATTTTAATTTCAATCCACCATTGGAAGACCCGAAATTTTAATTTTTATAAAATTAGATTGATATTTTAGCCATGCAAACACCCATAATGACATATCAAAATCCCACTTTGCGGTAGCTAGTCAATCGTCCTATTCATACTTTGGTACCCTCACCACCATATCTTATCAATTTTACTATACCAAAGTTTGACAAATTTAGAGGGAAAGAGGATACCTGTGAGCACGTGAGTGCATTCATCAATGCATATTTTATAATTCAAGACAATGATCCATTGATGCTTCGAATACTTCCTCAAAACTTTGGAGGCAATGCTCTAGAGTGGTACAACCATTTTATGGATCATAGCATATATACCTTTGAACAATTGATAAACTAATTTCTACATTTTTTTTCTCTTAATGTCAAGAAATAGACTACCTTCACTGATATTTTTAACCTATGATAATTTGAAGATGAATTGGTCTATGATTATGGAAACAACTAGACGACAGTTATCATGAAATTGCCATTCACCCTCCCCACAGCAGAATTCACCCAAATTTTCATACAGAGCTGATCTAAACCAATCTCTTTGTTATTACAACTTCAATAATATCGAACATTCAAAGAGGCCCTCACTCAAGCAAGAGTTATTGAAAAAATCAAAATTCAAGAGGGTAAAATAAAACTTAAAAATAAATAATGGTAAAATAAAAGTCCTAAGGGGAACAACAATGGCCAATCTAAACGTGGCTAGGTAAATGAAGTGGTCTTGAGTGTACCTCAACCTCCAAACCAACAAACTCAAGTGCAATATCAACAACCCCCGACTTAGCAACTACTACAACAAGCATACCAAGTAGTACCATCCTTGCCATAGCTATAAAATCCCATTATCACATCATATAATTGAATATATTAGTAGTACAATAGAACACCCTGCAACTACAATCCACTTTTTGAATCATTCTCCACCATATTCCAAAGGTTGTATGAGGCATAGTTGATTTCCCTACCATAAATAAAACCTAAATATCCTAATAAACCTCATGGTAGGAATTACAAGGAGTACCAGTATTGCACCTTCCATCATCAAAAGGACCATGATATTAATGATTTATATCACTTCAAGGATATCATACATGATTTCATCAACAAGGGAACTATTAAGGTCGATAATCCTTTAGCACCACCAAACCAAAACCTTGATATCTACCAAAAACCTTTTCCTCAATGTGAGGAAACACAACTTATAACTAGGGTGTCACCTTCTACAGTTCCTTCCAACCAAGTAAATCATATAAACAATGCTCCACCTTACCAATATTTTGTAGGTGTCATTCATATGGTTACATAAAGTTAAATAAATGTAAATAGACCACAAAAATCAAGTGGCTTGATTGATGCACCTCCTACTATGCCCCCTCCACCTAATTCTACATCTACCAAAACATAGATTATTGAATCAACTTCCTCCTCAACTTCATTTTCTACATCATCTATTCCAACTACTTATCTTCCTAGTTCTGCATCATCTTCTTAAACTACTTCATCTTTCTCCTATTCCAATACATCATCTTCTTCCACTCTACCTGATATTTATCCATATGCTATGGTGTCATCCATTTCCTCCAAACCATCTTGCATAAAGTTTCACCTCCACTCATCCAATCAAAAGTCCCCCCTTGTCTTTGACCAAATATCTAGTCTTAACTCAAGGGAATATCCTATTCAAGAAGTCATTATATCTCCTTCTATCACACTGGTTAAATATTTTTGTCAACCTCATGACATCCCCTTAACTATTGGCACAATCATCCCCATTGGTTCTTCCACCAATTTCATCAAATTTATCTATGTAGGTCTCAAGGATCCCTCTAAGCCATATATTTCTATCCTGACTATAGTTCCATCTTGCAATAACAATTATCCATTCAATTCAACCTTTGCATTGAAATATCTCAAACATTTCAATTGATAAGGATTTGGTCTTGGTCGATATGAACAAGGTCTATGCTCCATTGTTGATCCTCCCCACCAGCTATTAGGGGACAAATTGGGTTTAGGATACCATAAAAACTCATCAATACCCATCTTTGTGAATGACCTATAATGTCTTATTATTGGTATCAAATATGACAATTCTAATAGACACATTGATCCCAAATGCGCTCAGTTTCTTCACTAGCCTATATCCCCTCAAGTGATGGATTGTTCACACCACTCACATTTGAGACTATCACATCAGGCTACTCCAACCAAGTCATCCACACATCATCAAAAAAATATTATGAACACCTCCTTGCATCGATCCTCACCATCTCTACCACCTCTTCTACCAACTCAATATGTACCACCTCTCCTTCCAACATCATATCATCTATGCCACCCCCCCTTTATCAAGCCAAATGCAAACAATAATTACACTCATCCTCTCTTCATCCATCTACCCAATGTTTAGGTCCTTGTCCATATCACCTTATTCATAATATAAATTTTCTACCAAGTCAATCAAATCCCTTCCACTCCAACTCCAACTCCACCTCACCTACAACAAATCTTGGAGCGACTCACAAACATTTAGTTATAGTTGATTTGCCAAGACATCTCTTCCATCCCATATCTACCTCCATTGTATTTAGAACAAATATTTGATCAACTCACAAATATTGAACTGCAGTTGATTCATTGAGATACATCTCCAACACCTGTTCAATCCACTACTACAACTCCCTCCACTTTGCTTTCATATCAATTTTCCACTCGTCCTCATCCACCTTGTCCATCCCATTCATCTCGTACTTGGATACCTATATTAGATCCTCTATATATAATCTTTCACAAGTTTCAAGATTCACAAACAATTCCTTTACCTACCATACACCCAACATATCCCAATCAACCTAAACCCAAGGGGTATAAGGAAGATCAATATTATCTCTATCATCATCAAAAGGGTCATGATATTGAAGGTTATCAAAAATTTTAAAGTCTAGTATAATATCTCTTCGCCCATGGGGAAGTAACCACCTCACTCCCATGATCTCCTCATTAATATTCTCATTCCTCATCCACCCCTTGGTATTCATCATCCATTGCTATCAATATTCGATCACTCACTTGGGGGACTTGTCCACATTTCAAACAAAATTTGATTGGGGGTTCCATTGTCCTTTATACATTTCATAATTTGTGCATCCATTTGTTTAATCCCATTGCATTTTTAATTTGTATTATTTCACTTTCATCTCCCTTCACATTGCACTTCATGCATTCTTTTCATCTACATTCATACACTTCACCTACCTATTGGTTGTCATTTGGTTAGTTTGAATTATTGTTAGTCCACTAAATCTTGTTTCCTTAATCAGGGGCACCTTCATCTTAGTATTGGTCTCATTCTAACATTCATAACCATAGAAAAAAATATATATTCCATCCTTATTGTTTTCACATTTCTCCTTTGCATAGCACCTTATTCCTTTTTTAGTCTCTAGTTTGAGAAATCTCTAGGTTCTTTCAGCCACTTAGCCACTTCTAGAATTTTAGACAACCTTAATTAATCATAAAATAATCCTTAAGTGCTATAGTTTGTTCTTGCTTAAATCAAGTTTCTTGTTGGACCATGCACATGTAACACACATTAATCACATTGTGATGCCTTGAAATGACAAACCCTAAGTGGCTATTATCATAAAGTGGAAATTTTCCCCTACTCATCCTATTATGCACATGGTCTAAAAGCTAAGAATTGAAAAAAGGACAAGCTCCCCCTTCCCTCACTCCCCCCAAAAAATCTCTTTTTCCTCTACAAAATGAGCAAAAATCCCAAAAAGTGAAAAAAAAAGTTTCCATCCCCTTCTTCCTTTGATATAATATATATATATATATATATATATATATATATATATATATATATATATATATATATATATATATATATATATATTTCTCCATCCTCCCCCCGCAAAAAAAATCACCTTTTCTCCTCTTCTAAAAAATAAAAATTCCAAAATGCAAAATCCCTGAAATTCAAAAAAATAAATAAAGGGGAAGAGCTTGAATCCCTGAAATTCTCAGTTTTGAAAACCAATGGGGTTAACCTCCATCAGGGCTATAGATGCCTAACTAGCAGTGGATTACATCCTACATGGTGACACATCTATCCATTAGCGACCACCTTTTGTACAAACCTATGTACGCTTGTGGATGAACTAGCTTATTGGTATATGCAGTATCCATACATCCGATGCAGGATTGAAGAATGGTGGGCCAAAGATTTTCCTATAACACCAATTCTTTAAATCACCCATAAAATCTATTTTATCAAAGTAAATATCAAGTTTTGGAACAAAGAAGTGTTTAGAAATATTTTTGAGTGCAAACAAGATATTCCACAATAGCTTCAAGCTATTGAAAATTAAATCTAGCAAGGAAATCTAGATGCAGACATAAGAGTAAAGGAAAAAATCCTCATAGTAGAGTATCACAATATTTTGGCCAAATAAGAGACCTTCTAAAGGAAAAAATCTAGGGCTTTGTGGCTGAAGGATGGGGATTCTAATACAAAGTATTTTTATGCTTTGACTCTTAGGTCCCAAAGTACAAATAAAATCCATGAGTTGACTAAGAGTGATGGGACCACTACAAGCTATATCCATGAGGTTAGGAATAAAGCAGTCGAGCATTTCTAGAATATTCTTGGGCCATCTCAACCAGGTTCTTCTCATGCTCTCAACATACTCCTAAAAAATATCTCTTTCCTGGTCACCCATGACTGCAATTCTCTTTTGTTGAAGCCTTTTACCAATGATAAAGTCAAGGATATGGTATTTTCTATGTCACCTGACAAGGCCCTTGGTCCAAATGGATTTTCCCCTTGTTTCTTCTAGTATTTCTAAGAAATTATTGGCAATGATATAATTAAAGTTATCCAAGATGTTTAGCGGTCTAATATCCTACCTAGATAAATCAATTCTAACTTTCTCACTCTTATTCCTAAATCCCAGTATTGTTAGTATTTGGCTAATTTTAGACCTCTCAGTATTTACAACATTATCTATAGAATTTTGTCAAAAACCATTGCTAACCGGATGAAAATTATACTACCCAGTATCATTAGGGGATTTCTGTTCAGGGGAGGCTCATTACGGATGGCATTATTACTATTCATGAGCTCATTCACTCTATAACAAAAAGCAAAAATCCAAGCCTCCTTCTCAAACTTGATATGAATAAAGCCTTTGACCATGTCTCATAGGATTTCTTTATGCAGTTTTAACTAAATTTGGCTTTCACATAGACTGGATTACCCTGATCAAGAAATATCTCTCTTCTATCTAGTTCTTCATGTTGTTTAATGGCTCAGTGGTAGGGTATTTTAAAAGTGGTTAAGGACTACATTAGGGTGACCAAATGCTACCATTTCCTTTTCAATATATTTGCAGAATCCTTGGATAGATCACTAAATATGGTGTGCTCGATAGGGATTATTTTAGGGATAAGATCTTCCTTCATCTCCAACCCTATAATGCATAAGTAGTTTATTGATGATATATTATGATGATACATTATTCTATTCCAGAGGACAAGGCCATTAGAATTATTCTTAACTTATACGAGAAAGCCATGAGACAAAAGATCAACTTTCAAAAAATTAAAATCTACCTTTTAAATATACCCATAAACAAACAACCCATAATTACCAAAATCATAGGATGCTCCATTTTGAATTTGAATTCCACATTTTCAAGGAAACCCGAATGATGTGATGTGGAATAATATCATTGATCAAATCCTCAAGAAGCTCACTAGATGGAAGGAGGAATTGTTAAGCCAAGTGGCCAAAGCAACCCTTATTTAGACCTACCTTCAAAGTATTCCTATTTTCTTTATGTCCATTTTTAAAGCACTAGCATCCATATACAAGAGAATAGAGCAAATACAAAAGATATTTCTATTATGGAGCTGAATACCATAGGTGATATTCTCTGGTGGCTTGGGATAGGGTTTGCGCAAAGAAAAATTAGGCAATATTGGGCTTTCACAAAATATGCAAAATAAATTTAGCCCTTATAGCTAAACAGGGATGGAGGATCATAAACAACTTCTCAGCAACCTGGATTAATATCATCAAAGGTAAATACTTACAACAAAGATCCTTCTTGAATGATCATCCGCTTTCTCATGGGTCTTAGGTCTGGAATTCTGTCATCCAAACTAGAAACCTTATAAAATAAGGAGTAATATGAAATCTTGGTTGTGGAAGAAGCATCCAATATTGGGAAGACACTTGGTTAAAAGATCAACCAATGATCAACGACCCCAATATTGTTGTTCTGAAGCCTTATATTGATCAACATTTTGGCAAGAAGGTAGAAGACTTCATTCTCAGGTGGTCGTAACAAGCAAAGTGGAAAAATATTTTTCTAATCAACCTTAGTGATGAATAGAAAGCAACAATGTCTGATATCACTAATCTCTTCAGAACTTGCATCATTCCTACCAACCTATCTAGAGACATGCCTGTTTGGAGGTTTTGTGAAGAAGGTCATTTTTCTATTAAAACTACCTATTACATTCAAGACCACCCCATTGATTTATGGCCTATCTTCAAGCATGTTTGAATCACTGAACTTATTTCTAAAATTACATTTTTCTTTTGGCTAGTGGTCCAAAATAAGGTTCTTACCATATACAATCTTCTGACTAGAGGTTTTACTATTCATAACCATTGCATTTTATGGAAATCCAATTGGGATTTTGAGTCATTTGTTTCTTGATTGTCCTTTTGATCATTTGTTTTTAATTATTACTTTTATTTGATCAACCTAGTGTGGATGCAATCAAAAATTATTTTGTAACTTTGTGAGCAATGGCCTAATCCCTTTTCCAATGTGCAACTCAAAGCCTTCTAGTCATTTTGACTTTCTCATTACTTGTGGTATCTTTGGTTGGAAAGAAACTATAGTGTTCTGTGATACATCCAATGACTATCAAACTGTTTTCATTCGTGCCTTCACCTTTGTTGTGGAGAACACTCTATTAATCCCATCCTTAGAAGCCCCTAGAGGAATATTTGAGTCTGGGTTGTATGGATATCTTAAGCTTCATTTTGAATCTCACACTCTGCCAATGCCAAGGTTGGTAGTTCCATGGTCAAATGGTCTCTTCCACCAAGAGAATGGTATAAAATTAATTTTGATGGAGTAGCCAAAAGTAATCGAGGTAAGGTTATAGGTGGTGGCATAGTTAGGTATTTACAAGGGAATATCATCTTAGCTTACACCAAAAACATGGGTATTCAATCCAACAATGTTGCTAAAGCAAAAGCTCTATTCATGGGATTCTCCATCCTTGAAGGCCTTGGCATTGAGAATTTAATCATTGAAGGGGACTAAATGAATGTTATTAACTATATCAATAAGTCATAAGTGAGTGTAAAAGACTCATGAGTAAATTCAAAAATATCATTATTTAACATGTATATAGAGAAGGCAATCATGTTATAGATATCCTAGAAAATTTGGGAGTGTTGCGAGAGAATCTTCATATTTATCACAATATCTTCTCTTTAAACCTGAGTATCCATATTAATTTTGATAGAAAGCTCTTCATTTGATAATTGAATGTGTTTGTGGTGGTCAATAATTTTCTTTTGGGCTTGTATCTAGATTAGCTTGTATCTTCATGTGTGTGTTGGTAGAGATAACTTGTATCACTGCTATGTCAACCAATTTCCACCAATATCTATTTGTGTCAAGTTTGTCAAAGGTTTTAATCAGAGTCAATGTGTTGGCAGTCCTATGACCATTTTTAGTAAGGTTGATAGTTCTACTCACGTCATCCCTGGCCTGGTTAACTTAACTTCTAGTGTCACCTCTAGCGAAGGGGTTGTGTGTCATGGTTGGAACCTTCTAATTCGTACCCCTTGTAACCTTTCTTATAGGTGTGATGATTTCATGATACCTATAACTATGAGAATTCATCATATCAAGTGTAGTTGATAACCCATTTGTGATAATGAGGCCTTTAGAAATAAGGTAAACCTTTCAATTGGTGTAAATGTCACCATGGTGGTGCGATCTAATGTACTAGTATGATCATGTTTTAATGATTTGTGTACCAAACCTCCTTTATAAGGAAGCTTATCTAACCACATTAGAATCCACTATCAATATAGCAAAGAGATAAAAAATTTCACCCATGTCAATACCCTTAGGGATTCACACTATCCAAAATTCAACCAAATATTTTTCATCATTGGAACAACATGCCCTTATATCTACTTGGATATTATGTCAAAATTAGTCTAGTAATTATTAGCAGTGTTGGAGCAATATGAATCCCGTAGTTGGTGGAATGGGCTTCTAGGATATCCCTTCTATAATTTGCATAGGAAATCAATTCAAATCTATCAAGCTTGATTACCATTGTTTGAGTGTCTGCATGAATTTCCACCATAAGATCATGGCATTGATTGAACCTGATAGTTTACAACTTGAGCTTGATGTCGAAGAACTATTTGGTAGACATGGGTTCTTATCCTTTTTGAAAAAATGTTTTGGTGCCAAATCTAAGATTTCAATAGAATTCACTGTTGGGAAAAACATGTTACCTAATGTTGACTTGTTTGTTTTCATTAGTTAGGATAGTGCACATTAAGGGGGAATGTTAGAATTAATGTAATGTGCACTATGCCAGTTTGACACTTGTCAGTTTCATTGACAAGTGTCATGTTCATCATATAGGCTTATGCCTATATATTGTAACCATTTGTATCAATAATATATCCCCTTCAGTTTGATTACTCCTAACATTTGGTATCAGAGCTCCAGGCCTTCTCTGGCCTTGTGAGCTTGAGGGGGGATTTCCTTCGGGAAATTCCCCCCTCATACTTTTTCCCCCATTTTTTTCCAAGCCTAGGGAGTATGCTCTCCATTTTTTAAAAATGGATCAAAAACCAGATAGCTTGAAAATTAATGGCTGCCCCCATTTTTTTAGATCTAGTTTTCCCAAATGTATACCTCTGCGCAATTCCATTAATTAAGTCTCTGCCAAAACTTAGTCTTTGGGTTTGGTGAACTGAGAAATCCTGGTTGGACTGTAGCATTAGGCTGCATTATTGAAAAGGAGGTTCCAAAAGATGTTGTTTGTATTTCAGCAGCCAAAAAATTTGGCATAGGTTGTAGCTCATTTTGATTTGGTTCCTTGTTAGATGTAAACCAAGGAGTAACTGGTTGTTCTGCAAGATTGTTTGAGATAAAACTTGTGCCTAGGGTACTGACTGGGGCAGGCTTTGACATGCTCACAAACTGAGATTTATCCTCTGATGTAGTTGTGCCAGATTGTGACCTCGTAAGGATGTTCTGTGGTGGATGACTATTGGCAAAAGTTGAAGTAGAACAAAAGGAAACATCAGATTTAGTGAATCCAGATCAGGATCTTGTTGGCACCGACATATTACACGCTCCAAGAGATTGAGAAGATGGCAACTATAACTGGCTTTCTAATTCATGCAATTGGGTCAATTGTTGTGGCTGCAGTGGAGGATGTCTGCTAAGAGGATGTTCAGGAGATTATTTTTTGACCAAGTTGTGGTGGAGAAGGGTGTTGTATTTGCTGAATCTGTAATAACAAACATGCTGGCAGATGCTGCTGTGCTGACTGTTGCTCCATAATAGATTGTTCCTGTCGTCGTATCTCTTGGTTCTAGTTAGTTTTTGTGGATTGATTAGGCAAGGGACATTGGCGTACCTATGGCTGGTGCTGTAATTGTTGTGTTGGCATGGGCGACACTTTTTTTGGTGTGTAGATGCTAGTAATGTCTGCTGGAGCTGCTGTTGTATAAGCGATGGATGTTGCTGTTGTAATTGTTGTAACTATTGTAGAGGCCAATTTTGCAATTGTTTTAGATCTGGAGAAACTGTTGTTGCTGTAACTGCTGCTGTGTTGAGTTCTGTTGCACTTGCTGCTGTAACTATTGTATTGGCATGTTCCAACTGCTACAGCTGTGTGTTTTGCTGCAGTAGCATTTGTTGTGATGTTAGTTGTTGCTGCTGGTGCTAGATTTGTTTCAGCAGGCATTGGGCATTGCACTTGAATGTAGAAGGCTTGATAAGTTGGAAGAAGCAATCATGAAAAGTGATAATGTTTCTCGAATGCTTTCTTACTACATCAATGTTTCCCAAGGATTTGTTAGTAGAAGAGAGTACTGATGTGAGGTTCTTCGGCTGCTTGTTAAAATTTATGAGAAACTGCCTTCGCCTGACTATCTAAGCATCTGCTAGTGTCTTATGTTTTTAGATGAGCCTGGCAGTGTTGCATCTATATTAGAGAAACTGTTGCAATCTGAGAATAAGGATGATGCTTTGATGGCTTTTCAAGTAGCCGGTTGGGTTTGCAGAGTTCAAAGAACTTGTGGAAGCTAGCAGAGTATCCCAGCGTGAATTGTTGAAAGATTTGCAGACAAATAGTTATGATAAGCTGAGGCCTATTTCTCCTCTTTATTAGATTTTTGAATGGGTTCTTATCAATGAGATTATGTTTTATGCTCCTGTACTCTTCCAGACCCTGGGATTCAAAAATTTTGCTCCACTCAAGTTGCAAAAGCCGCACTATTGGAGATGCCCCGTCTTTACCCGCCCATTCCCATGGAGATCACAGAGGCCACGCAAGACGATGTTTTGCCCGACGGCATGACGTTGAATAAATGTTTTCGGTATTCAACGGAGGACCACGACGGTGTACGGGAAGGGAGTTTGCTTACTGGAGAATGAAATGGTGTTTTCTAACATAGAGCCTACCCATTGATGTTGTGTGAAGGCCACCTGGAAATTCCATGTTGCCGACAGATTCTTTTCAATATTGTTGGGCACACCCAATACTCTTTGTGGCATCTTTCAGGCTTCCTACAAAATACTGCTGAAGAATTGACCGCGGGGTTTTGAACCTGGGAACTCATGGGGGAATTTTAGGGCTGCGTGTGGTGAGGTTATGGACATCGCAGATGCCATAGCTTGAAGACTGAATCAAATTTTTTTTACGTTTCAAGTGGTTGTGACTGATCGAGGGAGCAGGGATTTCATTGAAAACTCAAAAACTTTATACCCTGGTGTTGAAAACTCTAAAACATTATGCTCTGTGATTGAAGCATTCGATCTACAGTAGAAATGGCTCACTCTTGGCTTGTTTCTCTAAGCACCAAGATTCTGTTTGTTATGTATGCTATGGAATACCTTATGTTTATAGGGCCATCGTTCAGCACAGATGCCCCAACCAAGCAATTTATAGTGCCCTGGCATCGTCGACGGTTTTTCTGGGATATTTCGACAGGTTTTACATGAGGCTTCTTGAGGACTCTGACAGACATCCATGGCTTGCTGGCGGATGTCCTGCAGTCACCTAAGAGGATTTACAGATGGCCACCACCTCAATCTCCAGCACCTTCGGTTAACAGATGGTGATGTGCTTATCTCAACAGTCCAACACCGAATTCTTTTGAGGATGGGGATGATTCATCTTCGCTCCAATAGCCCCAGCTATTTTCTCTGCTCTGATTCTGCTGTCGCCATGAGCCCTATGAAGGATCCACGAACACCAAGCAGAGTTGCATGGCCACTTCTGAAAACGTTGTTTGCTCTGCAAGATCCCAATTCATGATTTGCTCCATAAAAATCTGGATAAAGCGGCACTACTATGGGGTCTTCTCTGTGTTGTTGAGTTTACTTAGAAACGTCCAGTTGATTGGCATGCATTTCTCAAAATTCTATTTATTTTTTTATGGCTGAGTGAAGTAGTCATGGACACCCCGAAACACACCTGTGACATGCCTCGTGTTGACCGCCCGAGCCCACGTGGCCAAAATAAGAGTAACAGACCCTGTATCCACATCGTGCATGTTAGAGACATGTTGTACCTCCGTGGAGTTCTGTCATTGTTGTTTCTTCCATTTTATACACTAGTTCATGTTGACGAGTAATCTTGTGCAGTTATGTCTCTTCTACATTCGGTTGTAATTACGGTGATGTGGATGCCATGTAGTGATTTTATGATCTCAGCCTTGAAATGGAAAAATCATGGAATGTCCACTGTCTACCTTAGTGGAGGAGCCACTTTATGGGACTTCTTCCGATGATGTTCAGAAGCTACAGAAGTTGGGGATGTCGCAATACACCCTCCATTCTTGGGTGGCAAAACTATTGGAGCATGTCTTGCTGACCTGTTTACTCCACAACGCCGACGACAAAGCTTGTGATGATGCCCGTGTCCTGAACGCCGTTCTTGACCATGAAGCGTGCGGTCATGGCCACGTTATCAATGGCCTCGATTTCGATGCCGACATCCAGAACCATGGAGGCACAGTGAAAACCTAGCCATGGCTTTATCTATATGTGTAGAGTGAAGATAATCATGCATTTTCTAAGTTTGCTTCGGTTATTTAAAAGAAAGCCAGTAAAAGGAATCATGCATTTTCTAAGTATGCTTTGGTTATTTAATGTAATTGTAATGGGGGCAATTTCCTCAAAATCATGAGGATATTTATTTTAAAAAGGGAGCATTTACATTAAAAGGAAACATTCCTTTTATTTTTATATTTGTATTTGTCCATAGTGGGTGGGCTTAGTTTGTTTTTAAGGGGCATTGTTTTTTTTATAAAGTGAAGATACCACTTTATGACACTTGGAGAGTGCCCATTGGCCGACAATATGGCCCCTTTGGCCATTTTTTTAATGTATTTCCACAAGGGAGATATTGCCCTATTTTCTCCACATGGAGAGTGGAAGTGGAAGAAGGCCCTCATGGCTTCTTATTGTATTTTTCAGATGATGGCCCACATGGCTGATGTTATTTCTACTGTAAGGTGGAAAGGATATTTGGTGCCTAAATAATGTTGTTTTTTTTCATCGATGAAGGACTTATTGAAATCCGACTATAGCCATGTTTATAGTCGTTGGAAAGATTTTTTCGAGATGGACACATTGGTGGTGTCCATTTGTAATTCTAAGGTTGTTTCATTTGACTTTTTAAGTCTCAAAATTTTCTACCTTGGAGTGCACTTTCGGTTATACCCGACACTCCCAAGGTACTTGTAAGTGAACCTAGTATCTAGTATTCTCCTCTTTCTACTTGGTGGATGCAGCGGCTGGTTACCCATGCATTTCGGTAAGATGAGGTGATTACAGTAAGGACACATATTCTAGGGACTACAGACATAGACACCCTAGACTCTATCTAAGGTTTTTTCGGATCTACTTTTGAATACTATAGACGAAGACACTTTAGAATATTCTCTTCTATTCTTCTTTCTTTTTCTACTCCATATTTGGATCTATGGCTCAATTTATTATATTGAGTGCATTTTCGACAGAGACCGACACTCTTATATGGCTCATTTTTCCTATGTATTAAGGTGCATTTTCGGCATAGACCGACACCTTCTAGATTGAGTTCACCATGAGGAGACATTTGATATTCATGGTGGATCTAGTCAGTGACCTACGAGAGGCAACATCCTCTGAGGATGACCTGTAGAGGCAACAAACCTAGAAGTGGTTGAGCCTGAGGCACTTAGACGACTGATCCAGTGGCAACAAACCCGTGGAAGTGGCTGACCCTGAGGCAGCAAACCGAGATGTATACACAGTGAATCTAGCATTATTCATAATTGGAGAGCCAAGCGCAAAGAGCACGAGCCTAGACGAAATCAGCAATAAAGGAGGATGTAGACATTTTTTTTTTAGAGAAGTCAACATTAAGGGGGAATGTTACCTAATGTTGACTTGTTTGTTTTCTTTAGTTAGGATAGTGCACATTAAGGGGAAATGTTAGAATTAATGTAATGTGCACTATGCCAATTTGACACTTGTTAGTTTCATTGACAAGTGTCATGTTCATCATATAGGCTTATGCCTATATATTGTAACCATTTGTAACAATTAAATATCCCATTCAGTTTGATTACTCCTAACAAAATATTGGTTAGTTTTTCTATGGTTCAATTAATTTCCTCCATTTAATTGTCAACCTAGGGTATCTTGTAGTCTTGTGATAAATCATGCAAAATCTATGCTTATAATTTCTCCTTCAAATATGAGTCCCTTGAATTATGGTTTAGGGGGTATTTGGTATTCATTGGAGTTTATATTTAAACCAATAATCTCATGCTAAGTCTAAGAAAACAGGACTAAAAATATTTAAAATCTAAACCACTACCTTGCTAAAAATCATAGAAAACATGGTCAATAACTTGGAAATAAATTAATCTATTAAATTAAATACAAAAAATAGGGGAAATAGGGAAGAACTCTATTGTGAGTGGGCCCACACTCCAGTAGGTTCTGCCCATGGTAAAATTATCATAGGATGCTCTAAAATATGTTTTATAGGAAAATATGCAGGGATTTTAATAACAGTTACAGCAGAAGAAAATTACAATAAATTTCTAGGGGTTCTTCTTCAGGGGTGGCCTGCATATTTATAATATATGCAACTAGCCTTGTTACAATTTCCAGGATGAATTATAAAATAATTCATTGTTACAAATGTTTTCTTAATTACAAGAATCAGGTAAAATATTATGATATTTTAGCGTATTCTATTTCCAAAATATGTTGATATTTATTTGCTCGATTTATAGAAATGATTTACGTATCAGCTGGAATATGGGTGATGAGTCACCTTTGACATTGTCCCATGTATGGTTGCAATGCTAGAATTACTTTGATGCTGGTTGTTGAAGTTTCGCTTTGTTCTGCACCGTAGAAATAAGGCACCGTGTTTGAAGAAGTCAGTAAGCAAGCACCTTATATGTAGAAGACAGAAAGTAGACACCATTTTTTGTACAATGGGAAGCATGCGTCTTCCATCGTTCAATGGGAAGTAGACCCATGTGAATTTA